>JAHUTJ010068047.1:0-12723 GCA_036250325.1 Characodon lateralis
CGGAGACTTCCCCTCTGACGGCATTTACAGGCGACTTTGGACTTGCAAAATTTAACATTGAAATAGGTTTATTATGTGTCACAATTGACTTTTATCGCGTGTTTAATCCAAATATCATGTCAATTACTGCCCAATTCCTTCAATATATAGATGTTTTCTTTCATTTTCTGCATTTGTGGGAAAAACATGTCACAGGCAGTGCTGGAGGATAATGGTTGCCACACAAAATATTGGCACTTTGGGCACAATTGGATAATTTGACATAGTGATGTACTCAGATTTGTTGCCAGTGGTTTAGACAATAATGGCTGTGTTGAGTAGTGTGTTGAGTTATTTTGAGGCAACAGCAAATTTACACCGTTATACAAGCTGCACACCGAATACTTTACATTGTATTAAGTGTCATATCTCAAGTTATGCCCCAAAGAAAGGTATAATAAAATATTTACAAAAATATGAGGGGTGTATTCACTTTTGTAAGATAATGGTAAATAATAATCCAAGTTTCAAAATAATTAAAAAGAGCAAAGTGTTTTGAATACCAAATTCAATGTTTAAGATTAAAAGACAATTTAACAACATTTAAAGTACGCCTCAAGACAAACACTAGCTCGTTCTCATAGCAGGCTAGATGGCATGCGTTTAATGAGAAAATGTTTAGTTCACTCATTGGACACTTGTGATTTCACTCGGACTATGGAAAAGTGACTAGTGATTATCTCTGGTAGATTGCTAAAAATCTATATCTCCTTTAAACATTACACTAGAGTTCAACTTGTCACTATACTGCTACTATATTTATAGGTAAATGTTTTTCTAAGATTAATAAGTCATAATTGTGATAGGATTTGATAAATTGGGATGGGAAAGTAACTGGCCTCCCCAAATCCCATTTGTAATGAAGTTAAGGATTATTTGCTTAGAAAAGAGCTGTAAAGGGAACTGGGTGGTTACGGGAAAATTAATCAACTGATTTCTCTAGTTCAAAGTAAATGATTTCCCACAATCCCTTTGTGAACAACAACACGATAATAAATGTGTCATCTCTGCTTTTAGAACACGTCTAAATCTGACGTGATGATGGCCTCTGCAGTACACATGAGAACAGAAGGCTGTATGTGGGTTTCTTCTTACCTGTGTAAATGAATCTTTCAAACAGGTGTGATACACATGGGTGGGATGAAGCCAGCAGTCTGGGAGGTGAGAGCCATCAATAGTGTTCTTAGGAGAAGACCACCAGTGCCACGCCAGAGGCTATGTTGTTCCTTTAACTGCAAAGATAACTGAAGAGCAACAAAGCAGAATTAGCTTGACATTATCCACCCGAAAGTTTTTTTTTTTTTTTTATTGTACTCAAAACTTCACACAGGACAGCAAGGCTTATTCATAGCCAAGTGTATAAACCCTAGGTTTCATCTTAAAGGGAGACACCTAGCTGAAGGTTACAAAACAGTGAAGCATGAAAATCTACTAAAGTCATTCTTTATTGTTGAAAGCAAAATATGCACAAATTCAACTAAACATACATTAAAACAAGAAAATGTACATACTAAAAAGGAACAAAATAGAAAATGCCTATATAACCTTTATATATATGCTCAAATGTGGTCTGAATATTGTGAACAAAAAAAAAATTCAATGTGATGGGAAAAAAAAACTACCCTAAAAAACAAAAAAAAGGCACTGTTTATCATATTTGTTTTCCATGGTTCTAACAAAACGAAATGTTTCTACCATGAGTATCACTGGGGCTGCACAGTGGAACATTTGTGAGGACTGTTGCTGTGCAGCAAGAAGGTCCCAGGACAAATGATGGATCTTTCTGCATGGAGTTGCAGGTTCTCCCCATGCATGAATTGGTTCTCTCAAGGTGCTTCAGCTTCCTTCCACAATAAGAAAAAACACACAAGGCATCTAACTAATAAAGTCAGTTTTTGGTCTAATTCGTATACTTCTTACATCAAGTGTATCAAAGGGGTAAAAAAGCAGCTCTCAACATATTGAGAGCTGTTGCAAATAACGTCGCAATGTTATTTGCAACAGGGTCTTATGCATAGTCTTCCAATGCTGTGACCTAGATTCTTTTTGTATAACAAAGTCAACAAACCAGCACTTCCATAGTACCAGGACAACATCTGATAAGGGCATTCTGTCCAGGACAACATTGTATCATTACACCAATGTCACATTTCCTGGAAAAATACAGTGTGAATCGGTTAAGCTGAATTTCTCAGGCGAAAACCGACAGAAATTAGATGAAGTCAACAGAAAAAAAACTTGGTGAAATGTAAAAAATGAAAATAAACATTAGAAATAAAAGAACAACTATCAGCTGGTCCACTTCAATAGAAAAGCTGTAAGCTGAAATTGACTTAACAAAATGAAATCAAGGCAGAAACCTCAGCTGAAGAGTTGAAGAGTAATAAAAGTGAAAGAAAATTTAGAAAAACAAGTTAGAACTGGCAACTGACTTGCTGAAGAAGCACAACTTTTAGCTGAAATGTGCTAAGAGACCTAAAGTTGATGCAAAAACAGATGTTGAAGTGTAAACAAATTGCAGAAACATCATTAAAGGATTTATGCAGCACTTCTTCATCCTCTTCTTAGCCTGACCCAGGAGAAGGTTCTGGTATTACAGAAGACCTCCTGCCTTGTACCAGTACCGAAAAAAAAAAAATTCTCCCATCAGTCCTAAATTACTACAGACCTGTTGCCCTGACATCCCACATTATGAAGGTCCTAGGGAGACTCCGTTGGCCCACCTGAGTAAGCAAACAAACAACATTCAGGACCCCCTTCAGTTTGCTTATCACTGTGGAGTTGGAGCTGAAGATGCCATCATACAATTTCTTTAACAATCCCACTGCCATCATGACAAAGCCAGCAGCACTGAGAGGATTGTGTTCTTTGCTTTCTCCAGTGCATTTAACACAATTCAACCTTATTTGCTTTGTCAGAAACTCCAGAAGACTCAGGTGGAGGCCTCAAATATCTCAAATATCTGGTTAGATAGTCAGCAGCACAGGGGATTGTAACATTCATTTCATGAATGTTTTAAAACAACATCCAGCTGTTTATATTGTAACATCGGAGTCTTTTTAATTATTTCTACTCCCATGTTGCTGGCTGCAGATGACGAGTCGCTAATGGAGGCAGGCGTGCTGACGGTACCGAATACAGGAGTTGTAGCTGCATATCTGAGGCTGACGAAAATTGTGCATTCTTCAGCCTTGAGAGAAATCTTGTGCTAAACCAGGTGTGTTCTCAGATTAGAAATATTCCCGCTGCTGGCCTTGCACTTCGTATCACAAATATTGCAGCGAGCGTAATCTGCATCGCATTTTGAAAAGTGCAGCCATACTTTCGAGTGCTTTCTATCAGCCATACTTGCTTTGTTTGACTGTAGCAGCGGCTACTGAGGTCATTACGTTCTTGTGAGTGCAATGCTGTGTTCATGTCCGGCATCAAAAATTGCCCACCTGTTCTACTCTCAGAGTGTCACAGTGATCCGTTTAGGTACCGAATAGGTACTCGGTAGTACCGACGGAATTCAGTCGGTGCCTATAAAAAGTATTGAATTCGGTACCCATCCCTAATGTCAATATTAGTTTATCAGCTAAAATTTGCTAAAATGCTAACATTATTTGGTTGGCTAACACTAGCATGTTGGTCTACATTAACTTACTCCATTAAGTACGCTTACTACACTTTGTAGGTTACAATTTGCTAAAATGACCATGTTGGCTAAAATGACTATGTTAGCTGAAAAATGTTAGCTAAAAAATGTTAGCTAGAAATATCATGTTGGCTAGCATTAACTTAATCCATTCAGTATGTTAAACTTAGCTTTTAGAGGTTAAAATTAGCTAAAATGCTAAGGTTAGCTTAAATGCAATACATCTACCCAGAGGACATTTCAAGAAAACAAGACAAATTTTACCAACACCCATTTTTCTCACAAATACATAAAAATATTTCTATCCAGGTTTGACTAATCAATCTATTGACCGTTTAACACTTTAAGAATTAAATTGGCACTAATGCCAAGAAATCTTTGTCTTCTTGTTTTACTAATAGAAAAAAGTTTTCATAAATGTCAAATTGTGTATTAAAGAATCTCTGTTCAGTGTAGAATGATCCACAATAAGATTGATGGATGTGATTATGGCAGATTTAGAACTAGAAATGTTCAAAACTCTGCAGACTTATTAAAAAACAGTGAAAGAGGCCTTTAATTTGACATCAACAGGAAATTCTGAAGCAGCTTTGTAAGTGGCTGGGGATTTGTTTTTCTGCTGTATCTAAGCGCAAGTTCTTTTGTGCTTACATAATGAGTGTTGTCAGCCAATCAAACCATTTTGTAGGCTTCAGCTCAGCCTTCAACACCATCAATCTGTACACCCTCCAATAAATGAATAAAATAGAAATAAAGTGTTGAAAGGACTTATTGCTACACCGCGCGTCTATCGCAAACTGGGATAAGGCTATATGTGTTGACATCAATAGTCAATTTTAACATATTGATGACCCCAAAATGAAAGTTTTGTATTGTGGGAGTAACTCAAACTGTCCAATGAAAAGCCACAGGTATAATTTGTCTACAGGGTTTGTACACCTTTCCGACAGCAAAATTCAAGCACTTTTCAAGCATTTTCAAGGTAAATATTCAAAGTTATCCAGCACCAACTGTCGAAGCAGTCTTTACCTATGTGTGCCTTTTCTTCATTGAGCTTTATAACCACAGCACACACAACACTCCCTACATAAAGGGAGCCTATCAACAATCTAAAATACTGTGTAACCGATTTAAAATTCTGCAAGTTATAGTATTAATGTAAAATGGACATATTGGCAGAAGAAGCCTAAAAGACATTAGAGCCATAGCACGCATGACGGAACATTACCAAGCCACAGCTACTTTTTGCATAGTTAAACCATTAGATAATCACCTTTACTAGCGTTTTCAATAAAAATCTTTTGATGTTGCACATAAACCCTGTGTCTACCTAACTGATGGAGGTTTCATTCTGAGAATGTTTTTGCTGTGAGGCAACAATAACCACCAAATACCTGATCTAATGAACCATACATAATGTTTACTTCACAATAGTTCAATGTTCTGCTATTAATCTGTCTACTTTAGTCTCTGCTCCTGCAATAGAGCATCCCATTAAATACTGCAAAGACCTAAATCACTTACTATGAATCCATAAATCCAAGGGATTACAAGTGTGCTCTGGAGACTAAATTAGAGTTGTTTGTGATCTTCTGTTAATAAGATCAACAAGGTAGTAAAGACTATCCCATGATGAGCATATCTTCCATCCTTGTTCATTTTCTGCACAAGAACTAGTACAAGGCTCAGCTCCAAAAATTCTAAACGTGATTTAACATAGGGGCCTTATCCACCAAACCGGCTCCAGTGCTTACTAAGCAGCAGTTCTTTGTGTTGCCACCAAGACAAACCCAGGCTTTAGCCCCAAAAACCAAAGTTATCCCAGCCTCAGTCTGCTGCTGGACCAGAGAGAAGAGCTGCCTTTGTCAGGAAATGGGGCGGGCTTATGGGGAACAGCAGCCAATCAAAACACTGTGAATAGCATGTTTCTGAACATAAAAAAAACAGTAGTAACGCCGCACTTTAACGTGAATAAAATCTCGGATTAGAGCCATAGTAACAAAAGCTGACCTTATGAACTTATGTTTTAAAATCACTTCCACAAAGTTTAAGTAGGTCAACACACCGCTTCCAGCTGCACTCACAGCAGGTCGGTTTTTCCTGAATCTTCTCACTCAGTTCTTTAACACTCTGTCTTGTTGCTGGGCAATAAAAACAATTTCAATAATTTATGGAGAATCAGAAAATGTTAAAACTGAGAAAAGTTAAACTTTAAAATTTAACAAGACAGACGATAAATCTGGCTTAACAGGCAGCACGTTGGCTCACCATTATTTAAGCATTTTACAAGAAGGAGAAGAGATTGCAAACAGTAGTGGGAATTTGATTTGCATTATTTTCTGGTATACTAAAACATCTTTGCACTTTTCAACAGCTATGCAAATGGGATTTGTACAACAAAACAGTAGCTTACAAATGTGAGCACGCCCCTAACAAGTTTCTAAATATTTTGTTATATCTTTTCATGGGGCAACACTGATGATATGACACCTTGATAAAATCTAAAGTAGTCAATGTATAGCTTGTGTAACTGTGTAAATTCTCTGTCCCTTCAAAATAACTCAATGCAAAGACATTAAACCGCTGGCAACAAAAGTGAGTACACCCCTAAGTGAAAATGTCCAAATTATGCCCCAAGTGTCAATGTTTTGTGTGGCCGCCATTGCTCTCCAGCAATGCGTTAAGTCTCTTGGGCAAGGAGTTCACTAGAGCTGACAATTGTTTTTATCAGATCCTCAGAGAGTTCTTTGCCATGAGGTGCCATGTTGAACTTCCAGTGACCGTCATGAGAAAGCATGAGAGCAAATTTAACACACCTGCTCTCCATTTACACCTGTGACACTACTGAGTCACATAACACCGGGGAGTGAAAATGGCCAACCTGGGCACCTTTTGGACATTTTCACTTAGGGGTGTACTCACTTTTGTTGCCAGCGGTTTAGACATTAATGGCTGTGTGTTGACTTATTTTGAGGGGGCAGTAAATTTACACTGTTATACAAGCTGTACACTGAATACTTTAGATTGAATCGAAGTGTCATAGCTCAAGGGAATTTAGTGTTTAGTTTATGACAGTTAGCGAAAATAAATTTGTTATTATTAATGCTAATTTTAATTTGTTCTTTCAGTTTGTATAGACACTGGGTTTAACAGTAAACAAAAAGCACAGTTCGCTATCTTTTCGGTTTACGTCAATCAAGAGAAACAAAAAGTAGCTACTACTGTGAATTTGATTTGATTGTTTTGAATAATTAAAAGATAAGTGTATATTAGAAGCATATTACCCACAATTCACTGCTGCAGATGACGTTTTGAGCAAAAACCAATCACAACCATCAATGTAATCAACCATCAAATCTGAATAGTAAGAACTGCGTAAACTTTAGACAGCAGGCCGACAAATATATATTTTTTACTGGTTTTCCAGGCTCAACATTGTGAGATACCACTGGCTTCAGAGTGGGTCTGGGCAGTCAGTAGACCATAACACTGAAGTTACCTTTCAAACAAACACTGGCGTGGCGAGAGTCTGGTGTATAAGCCTCCTTCACTTCCTGCACTTTCTCCTCAAAACAATTGCTTGTTGCAGTTTTAAAATATCTTTTTTAACAGCAAGACTGCGAAAACAGCGCAGGTTCCCACCGTTTTTGATGTTGCAGTTATGGGGCAGAGGTGCAAGTCGATGAAGTATCACCTACTGTCCCAATTCTACCATTTTGCATGCTTGTAACCAGCGTACTTCAACCCCTACGTGCACTTGTACAAAGTACACACTTCATAGAGGGGCGTAGGATGTATGTGTGTGTATTGGGACAGAGCCTTGTTCGTAGAGTCTGATCTCTTCTGCCATCATCTGCTGGGGTAGCAGCATCAGAGCCAGGGACTTAAAAAAGCTCAACAAGCTGATAAAGAATGCTGGCCCATTCTGGGGACTACTCTGGAACCTCTGGAGATCATTGTGCAAAGAAGGATTCTTTATAAAACGAAGAACATTATGGAGAACCCTGAGCATCCACTTCATGAAACTGTTCTACAACAACATAGTGTCTTCAGCCAGAGGCTTCTTCAGATCTGCTGTAAGACGGAGCGCTACAGGAGTCCTTCCTTTCTACGCGTTGAGGCGGCTTGTTATCATCGCCAGAGATAAAACAACTGTGTTGCTCTTCCTCAAGGTTTAGGAGTGTGTTCATAGTCAGATGAGAAAACCAGAATTGCAGCCTCTGCTATAGGTTATCCTAAAGGTGTTCAAGAAGGTTGAGGTCAGGACTCTATCCAGGACAGTCAAGTTTCTCCACACCAAACTTTATACATTGCAGCCATGGAAGTAATTGGAACACCAGGATTCATTGATTTGGTGGTGGGACCCAATACTTTTGGCAATATAGTGTATGCATCACTGTTAATGGTGCTTACAGACAGGTTTATACCAGTCCCTACAAAGCAAACAATTCACATAACTAAAGAAATACTTGCCTGATCTTCAAAAGGTTGTGTGTAGTAAACCACACACAAATCTGTTTGTGTCCACATAGCTGATCTACAAAAGGTGACAATTGTATTGCTTGTGTAAAATCTGCGGAACAGCGAGAGCAAACCTTTTAGCATGTTTGCCGTTATGAATACGCAAAACATATGATAATGACCCAAACGCGCAAATTTATGGGAGGAAGATCTGCAAATATAATCCCTTACCACCAGCAACGCAATTTATCAAACCAGAAATGGATTGCAGTGCTGTTTTTGTGTCTAAATTTAGCACGTTTGAAATGCAGATACTGACTGGGACTGCTGTCACTGTGGCCAGAAGCAGGCATAGAAAATTGCTGTTAGTTTACCAAAAACTACCAAAAAATGTGCTAGATTTGGGGCTAGGGGCTTTTTTGAAAAAAGTTGATTAGGGGCGTTGAAAAGGCACTAAATCTAGTGACAAAGGTGTTAATTTGGCAGCACTGCAAACCTCTCTGCAAACAATATAAAAACTGATTGACAGCTCTGAATGGGGAGGCCAGGGTGGCCAATCAGATTCCAGGTGTAGCCGGTGACACCCTCAGCCACACCTGTGGCCACAACCTTGCTTACCACCAGCAATGCGATTTATCAAACCAGAAATGGATTGCAGTGCTGTTTTTGCGTCTAGATTTAGCACGTTTGAAGTGCAGATACTAACAGGGATGCAAAAATGCCTGCTGTCACTGTGGCCAGAAGCAGGCATAGATAGAATGACAGATGATGGAGAGAGAGAATCTTCTGTACAACCGCCGATGAAGCTGGTAGGCCTTCACATTGGGTTATTTGCGCTCATTTTTGAACCTTTGATTTTACTTTTATGCTAGCCGTGCTATTTTGCCAACCACTTCCACGATTTCAGCCTAACATTGACACAATGATAGTTCTTATGGTCACTGTTAGCCATCTATAATATGCATTTCCATGGAAATGCCTACATTACATAGAACATTCTCTTTAGCACCCCCCCAAAGAAAAAATTGTTTCTCTTTAGCAACCCCACGTTCATAAAAGTTACAGGTGAGCACCCTGGCTAGGAGAAGACCTATTTGCAGATTGCCATGTGTCATGTACAATAAACCTGAAATAAGGTGGAAGGTCGAAGTTGCAACAAACATATGGTGAGGTCAGGTGTGATGTCATTCTCTCATGCACTTCAAAAGTATTACAGCAATTCAGGTTTGATGCATGCCCTGTCTTAGCTACCCATTAAAAACACCCTGGGCATGTCTATGCAACCAGCAATAAAACCAAGAGGGTAAAGATGCAAAGTCCGTTGCATATAGCAACATTCACATCCTGATCAGGAGGAGGGCTCTCTCAAGTTTACAGTCCTGCTGGAAAGGTGTCAGCAAGGACACATGCTGCATGGCTTTCAAGCACATCAACAAAAAGGGCCACTATGGCCTTTGTTGACATGAACATTATGTAACTAGGATTTTTCTGTTCTAGATAATATTCTGATGTATGTGCATGTAGTTTCAGAGCCTGGCCTGATTGCGCAGAAGGCTCTGTTTATGTCTCAGTAACCGCTAGGCCAAAATGTAACCACAGGAGCCACAGACCAATCAGCTGACGGACTGATATCCTGAATATTAGGGTTTTATGTGTTTTAAAGCAAATGGCACATAACAATGACATTTGCTTAGTATTCACTGATTGCTATGAAAATCTGCCTTATTACCTTTGCAGATCTATGAGGCTTGTTTATGAACGACTGTAGCTGCATCATCATGTCAGACGCAAGCACAACCAGCAAAGCCTCACTAGGGGTAGCTTATTGTTATTATTCTATCGTAATAACTACTGTAATAGATATTATCAAATTAATTCGTTAAGATCCATCTCGTAACCCGCACGGTTGGAAAAAAAATCATACCAAATAAGCTGTACGAAAATAATCGGAAATCCAAACAAATAAAACTGGAGCATGACGGCTGGTATTAAATACGAGGCGGAAGCTCGGCCTCGATGTTTTTAGCATCAGGCATCCGAACCTGGTGTGTTCTGATCTAATTAGACAGCTAGCCAACTAGCCTAGCGCATGTGAAGCCATACAGCAGCTACGGGCAGTGGGCTTCGGGCCAAATCTAGCTTAAAATGTACACAATTTTACGTTTTCAGTCTTGTTAGCAACAAGAAATTAACATTTCAAAAGACGATGCTTCCTTTGTTTATTGAGTGATAGCCCACTTTACAATTCGGCTTCAATGTTATCCATATAACTGCAAACATATGCATGAAAATGTTAAATGTTTAGCTGCTTCGCAATTCAGCTCCATTAGCCAGACGCACCAAAACACAACGTGGCGCTTGGTAGAGAACGGTGAAGAAAAAATAGTTAAAAGTTTTAATTTCTTGATAAATTAATAAAAACTGTGGAGTATACATACGACGAATATTAGATTATAGTTTACTCAATACTTACATTTGTTGTGTTTTGTTTTATAAACTGATTATTGCATTCATTCGCTGGTGAAAGCTTTCAATTACTGTGTTTTTAAGCTAGACTGGCATAGGAGTCGCTGTGGAAAACAGAACCGTACTTAGCATTACACCGAAGTATCTGAGCGTTGAAAGTGTGGTTTAACATAACATGTTTGAATGCTAAAGAATGAAGCTACCTCTGCGGGAACGTGGACAGGTACGTAAGGAGCTCCTGTCATCCAGCGGCGGGGTCCAGCCTCCCGTCCGAGCCGCTTCCACTCGGGTTGGCGGGACTCGAGCAGCGGGATGTAGTCGGTCCAAGGCTTCAGGAAGGGGGAGGAAGCACAGCAAATTGGGTTGTGATGATCAGCACAAGCTTATACGACACCGTAGCACTGTGGAGGTGTCGTTACTAAAGCAAGAGTGGGAGGCTGGAAGGTTTCCGCTGTGGTTACCACCTGCTGGGATGAGCTTGTCCCTGTGGATGCTGAGAGGGTCGTCCACCTTCAGTTCTTACAGAGGATTAAAGGTAAAAACGCAGTGTCCTGTTGAATGACGCACAAAATAACAGTTTAATCTTCAGAACACCACCAACAGGTGCTATGAGAAGTTAACATTTACTCATCATAACCATGAATATCAAATTAGTTTAGATTTTTAAAGGATGTATTTGAAGAATAATTTTTCCTGGGAGGTGTGATTATAGCTACACACAACTTAAATGACTACTAGTTTGTTAGAGAACAACAAACTGCAGTAGGACTAATGGAATACAGCAGATGTTTAAAGCATGGTTAGGTTCTACCACAGTACACACCTCTTACGTAGCTCTGTTCAAGCCATCAAGACAAAATGGAATAAGTTTGGCACAACTGTAACCCTACAAGGACGAGGCTATCTATCTAAACTGACAGAATGTGCAAGGAGAGCATTAAACAGAGAAGCAGGCAAGAAGTCCAGGGTAACTCTGGAGGAGCTGAAGAGATTCACTCCTCAGCTGTGAGAACCTATTAACAGACCTGTTCTTCAAGCTTCGTACAAAACTGGCCCTTTTAGAAGAGTGCCAAGTGGAAAGCAATAAGAAGTCCTGTTTGAAGTTTGCCACAAGCCTTTTATGATCCAGTAAACATGAGGAAGAAGCTGCTCTGCTCAGAGGAGACTGAAACTAACCTTTTTGGTTTATGTTAGTAACAGACTTTATGTGGCTGTCAAAATTTAGATCCAGGTCCAAAACTACATCCAGCTTGCATGCTCTGTGGTCTTTAGCCCCAATGACTATAGTAGAGTGCTGATCTTAATCCTCACATTTAAACATTTTGTGACCAAAAACAAACATTTTTGTCTAGTCTTCATTAGGATGGAGTAATTACAGGTCCCATGAAATGAGAACCTGTAATTACTTAGTATTAATGCATCTAGTTTTAGCTGCTTTAAAGAGGTTTGATCACTGCACATTTCAGGACCTGGGAAAATCACCTAACTGAAGGTAAATGTTTACTATCTGTAATATTTCAGGGGAAACACAGCTAAAAATTTGGTCGGCAACAAACCAAGGCAGTAAGTTATATATTTTAGGTTCTGAAGTGTTGTCAAAGATCCATAATTCAGTTTGCTAAACTCATTTAGATGCTGTGATGATTCTGGAGGTACAGAATGGATCATCAAAGTTCCCAGTCACTGGTCATCAAAATGTTCCACTCCTGAGGCTCCATTGTCTTTATTCTTATATTTCAAAAAAAGGAAAGTGGTATAAAGTTGATTTTCCTCAATCTTAGTCAAATGGTAAAATCCTAAAACACATTTATTTTATTATGCCAACACCTTTCGAAACATTTTATTAAAATTGTTCCTTCTTTTATGAACCTGTTCTCTTTTATCGCCATCTTTTCGGCCCTTCATTTCACTTCTGAAGAAATTTGGCCTGCCAAAAATAATAAATGAAACATTTTTCAACACAGTCTTTTGTTCTGCACTGAACATGTGAGACATTAGTGCAGTTCTTACTATTAAACACTGAGAGGAAACGGTGTTAAGTTGTGGTGTTTAAAATATAGCATAGAGCCTCATCCTGGACTTTATCAGTACTAATATTACAGTTATTAATAACTGTATAC
>JAHUTJ010068048.1:0-12719 GCA_036250325.1 Characodon lateralis
CAGAGGATATCTCTGATTTCTATTCGTAAGTAATGATTTTTGGTTAAGAAATTATTTTTTTTCAAATTATGATTTTAAATTATAATTCTTGATGAATATTAATTAATCAATAATCATAATCCTTACACTATTGAAGAATTTGCTCAGTTCATTGGCTCTGTCCAGACTTCCATTGGTCCAATCTTCTTTCTGCTTGAAGCATGTGATCTTCGTCATCCCTGACCACACATCTCTGATATTGTTTTGCTGGAACTTGCTCTCCAGCTTCTTCTTGTACACCTCCTTGTCGTTTCTTATCTATTTTATGCTACTCCTCAATAATTCCCTGTCTCCCTCTCTGAAGGCTCTTTTTTCTTGTTAAGCAGGTCCTTCAGGTCACTGGTGATCCAGGATTTGTTATTGGTAAAGTAAACTGCCATTCTGGTGGGGATGGTGGTATCCACACAGACGTTTATCATCACACAGTCGGCCATGGAATTGATGTCCTTTCCATGTGGCTGGCACAATGTGTCCCTGTCTGGCAAAACTCTAAATTGTTCAGATGTTTATAACAAAAAAATTTATAAATACACAAGAACAGTTTAACTTTACAAATATTTTATCCAAATTGAACACTAAATCCTACGTACACTACTTGTGGCAGTCTCAAACTTATTCGATCTCCTGAATAGAGTTCTTCATCACAGCACACATTTGCAAATCATGTGTAGTCTCAGAAACACCAAATGCAACCAATCAAGGGTTTCATTACCTACATCAGTTGTGCTTGAAATGGACACCTCAAATGCCATGGAATGTTGACAGTGATCACTGTCAACATGTTTCACTGCATGTTATTATTATGGCCAAGTGAAGAGAATTGCCTTAAAAGTTTGTGCTTTGCACAAACAAAGAAAAGGACTGAAAAACATCACAAAGGCCCCAAATATTCCTGGAGATACATTTGGAAGCATAGTTTGCAAGTTTAAAGTTAAAGGAACAGTGTCTATGCTATCTAGATGCAACAGAAAGAGGAAACTATCAACATTTGCCACCGGATTCATGAAGAATCTGACTGCTAAATACTTGCAGCAAGACTGGCAGTACCCATTGATGTTTCAGTTTCTACAGTAAGCCACATACAGAAGGACTGCATTCCTGAACCATGAAATATACATGAGTACTGACCAAAATGCACCAATTTGCTCAAAACCTTATAAATGAGCCAAAGATATTTGAGAATTCTGTGCAAGAGAACCATAAATAAAAACTGGGGCTATTCCGGCCTATGGACAGTTGTATGTCAGGAGGAGGATGAAGAATGAAGAGAATGCCTACAGCGTCCACAGTGAAGCACTCTGCAGTGAATCAGTGATGCTGTGTGACTGTTTTGCTTCCTCTGGCCCTGAAAACATTCAGTGTGTGGGGGATAAGACTGAGTAAATCAAGTATAAGAGAATCCAGTGGAAAAATATGATGTTAACTTTGAGGAAGCTAAAGCTTGGATGTCTGTGGACCTGCAAACAGAAAAATGATCCCTGGCATATCTCAAAGCCCACCAAGGCTTGGTTTCAGAAGACATCCTGAAAAATACTGCTTCTCTGACTTGAACTATATTTAAAATTCCGGTTGGGATTTGAAAAAGGTGGTTGGAAAATGCAGGCCCAAACTAGAGGGCTTCATTAATGAGGAGTGGGCAAAGGAATGCTGCCAAAAGCTGTTGTCTGGTCACATAAATTTTGGCATTAAACATAATTTGTAGAGCAGGTGTAATAATTTTAGATTCAGTTGCAGTTTTATCAGTTAGTAAAAATTGATTTCCAGCCCATTTAGAGAGAGTGAACATCTCTTCTACTCCTCAAAGCTCAGTAGGTCTTGTATCGAATGTCACAAAACAATGAAAACATGATCATTCAGAAAGTATTATTTAGATTTGAAATCCCTGGTTAAAAACTAACAACAAAATGTAAGTTTATAGAAGTAATTTTAGGAGTAACAAAATAAAATGATGATTATGAGTTGGTCCAGACCTTTGCTGTACCACTTTATCATTTCAATGTGAGAACTGAAATAAATCCCTGCATTTCTTCTCAAACACAAAGTTGTGAAAAACCGCTTCTGGCAGTTTTACAGACCCCTACTTGATCTCACATGCATAGTTTATTTTGCCTAAACACCCACATGTATAAAGATGGTCAGTGGGAAGAATGGGGGTGACTGCTTGCTCTTTGTTTAAACTACACATCGACTGACTGGTGGATGCTGTGCAGCTTACGTAAATGTCGTAGGTGGTGCTTAAAAAAATGAATAAAAAAATAATGCACAACAAAAGTCAAACTCAGCAGGCTTCTGACACCTCACTTCACCAGCTTCAAAGCTTGTAATACTCACATTTCAGCCTTTTTTTTTCTTAGAGGAGAATCAAATTAGATCAGGTTTCAAATGTATTCATAAACTAATTTTTAATATAGTATTTATTTTGACAGTCTCAAATCTATCAATAATCACTCAAAGTAAATTCTTCCCTTTAACCAGAGGCTCATCTTATAGAATACTTTAAAGAACGTGGATTTATTTGACCTCACTTCATTTATGGAACAATTTGGAGAGGAAAAAAAGAAGAATTAAATGGAGGAATCCTTAGCTCTGCCAGTTTCAAGCATCAGAATCACCAGGAATCAAACTGATAAGTAGTGCCTTACTTTAGGTCAGAAGAGGTTTATTTTCTTTGAACCAACTTGTGTTTCTGCTCTGGTGGCATTAGCTCTCTTTCTGTATTGAATGGAAGTTGGCTTCCACCCCAGTTGTCTCTGCTCTGAAAGCTCATCACGAAAAGGCAGCCATTGGATTCTGCTCCTTTTCTGGATGTTGCTTTGGTTCCCATCTCTAGATTCAGAACCGAACTGGCAACAGTAAAAACAAATTAATCCTGCTTAGTGAGCAGGGTTTCATCCGTAACGCATGTTCATGAATAAAAAAATAAAATAAACAAAATGTTGCACCTGGGGTGCTGCGTAGCTCAGATGGCCAATAAGTGGAGACTGTAGTTCTTAATGTGGCTGTCCCAGGTTTAATTCCTAGCCCTGGACCACTGGGTGCATGATTTTACCATCTTTCTCAGCCCTTCCTACTGTCAGGCTACCGATGATTAGTGGCCACTAGGACCATAAAATAGTTTTTAAAAAATGTTGGCAAATAACTAGATCACAACCAATTCTGAGTTGATCAAGCTAAAAATAGCTGAATAAGCTCATTCTAATGTCACAATGAAGGCCTTTTGTAAATGACTTGGTAGGGGTGTGAAAAGTCTGCTTATGTGTGCAAGAAAGGCCCAATTACTGACGGCCAATAATGCTATATGAGCAAATTTGCATAAAACTGCAGTGTTTCATTTATTACATAATCAGCTTTAGAGGAAATGAATAAGTGCCAACACAAAAAGGAAGCTGACAGAAATGTACAAGGATAATAACCCTCAATGAAAGAACCCTGCAAAAATCCACAGGAGCAGATTTTGGTTAAGGATTGTGTTTTGGCCGCTGCTTCAGGGTGGGTAACCTGGATTTCTTCTTCATTCCCCTCTTTGTTGTTGAATCACCACCTCCTTCTCCTCCTCTTCCCCCATTCACATGTTCTCTTAATCCCTCCTCTGTGCCTTTGTTAGAACCAGCTGGTGGCTTCATACGGATGTCTTTTCCTCTGTGTGACCAAAACAAAAACATGTTCCCTACATGTCGAATGTGAAGTTAATTCTAATTGTTCATTAGAAAACCTACAAAATATAAGATTTGACTGACTGAAATAAGTTTACACTTAACATAGAGAAGATACAGTTGCTTGGGGATAAACATTTGTATGAACTGACCCACTGTTACAAAATTACATAAACTTAAATCTGCCTGGCAGTAAAGTGATTTTTTTCATCAACTGTGGGACGTTACAAACCTGGACGTTACAAACCTGATCTGTAGGCTCTCTGGTGCCACCTGTCGCTGACTGGAGCACTGTGTTCTTTGTGGGTCATGGACGGAAGACAGCTGCAGGATAGGATGTTTGATAATCACAGTGTAATTTATGTGAGCTTTCTTTTTTAACAGCAGGCAGAAACACTTAAAAACATGTTGATGCAAATGTAAAGTTATGTTTCTATAGAGCCAAGACAGACTGTGGTTCAGTTTCAGTTCTGCAGAAACCAACTTCCAACAACATAGGGAAGCGAATGATGTTATGTAATGTAATAGAAGGAGGAAAGAGAAATTGTAACTACGCCTGCAGAAGAGAATAGAGAAGATCAGTTGGGTCTCTAGAGGACTAGCAAAGCATGTACAGTTTGAGTGAGAAGCCTATTTATTTTGGTACTGTAATTATCTTTTTTAACAATTCTTTAATCGTACAAGGCTGATAAAAGAACATACAATTTTATTGAAACTGGGTACACAAGTTTCAATTCGAATTGAATTTTATTCGGAAAATTATTCTTAGCGGGTTGCAGAGAAACATGTCTTATATTGGCAACAGCAAGCTTCTAGCATTATTCTTGCACTCTTATTAGAAATAGTAGAGCTAATTTAAATTGATTGGTTTTCCTTTTCACGGACACAGCTATTAAATCTGTGCAATTTCAGTTTCTCTCTTGGTCAGCATCCTCTCCGTCCATGGCAATATTAAACTGGCTGCATTGTGGTCAGTGACACTGGTGCTCCTGCAGTTTTAACATCTTTGCCAGTTTTCTTTCACCTGAGGGTGACAGTTTGATGGTTTAAACAGAGTTGGGTTTTCTAACAGGAGAATGATCCCAAATACACATTAAAATTACAGTTAGCAGGCTAAGGTGTGTATGTATATATTTGGGTCTGTATATATAATTTCAACCCTGCGCAAATTAGACAAATTCCACTGTAAATTCAAATTTGATTAATTAAATTTGCAGTTCTATGTTGTATATCAATAAACCCTGGAGAAAAAACAATTTAAGTTAATCATTCAAAGACCCAGATTAGTTTAACATTAATGTACACCATGCGTGTGAACTTTGGACCAGAACTTTTACAACCCTGAAGGAAGCTGTTTCTTTTGAATGCTTACCGTAGCTATTTCTGTAAGGTACGCCCGCCTTTCATTGTTGGTTTTATGGAATGCCTGAGAAGTGAAAGAAATGCAACGTTTGATATGTGTCAGTGGTAATGAGCAAGAGATTAGGGATTACTGGTCACAAATGCTAAGTGCCAAACCTGTATTTAACTGATACCTCACAGGTTATTCAACAGAACAATGAACAAAGAACCAAACTATTTCAATTTGTTGCTAATTAGGTTATTTTTTTTAATCTGAAAAAAGTTCTTCTTGAGGTAAAAAAAACCCCCTAAAGCTCATTTTTTAACACACATGATAAAAGTAAACCAACAGACACTGATCCCTACAAATCCTCTCACAATCCCTCCCACTGCTCTTTGTCTACAAGGAACATTTAGGACCCAGACCTTTCCCTCCTGCTCGATTTGAAGGTGGCAGTTCCTGAGCTGACTCTGAAGATTGGATTTCTCCTCAGTCAGGACCTTTAGATGTTGTTTAAGCATTTCCTGTGACAAACAATTAAAATGACTCTTAAATGTAAATCTGTTGAAAACGATTTAAGAAAACAGGTTGTAATGAAATTACCCTGTATTACATAGGACTATCAAACAATATGCAAATAGCTCATGCTGACAATAAGAATACAGAAATGAATGAGGCTTATACAATATTTAGTCACAATTTATAATGATAATTCATATTCATCTCTACTGCTCAGTATATACTAATGTCATGCTCACTCTTTGTTGTCACTTCTTGGACACAGTAATGAGCATTTGTTAGTTGTGCCTTTAGGCTGACAGGCACAAGGTTGGTTAAGCTTTATTGTGTAGCCGTTCAGTGTAACATGTATTGGTGGTAATGTGTGTGTGCTAAAGCATTGTAATTAGTCTGCATTACTCTCCCATGGTCGTTAATCCCGTGATTATATAGAAGTGATTAAACTCTGGTTAATGCAGCCTGCATCAACGGGAGGATGGAGAGCAGCTGGCATCGCCGTCCTTCGTGTTCTGTCTAAACTCATTCTGTGTCTCTAGCGCCCTCTTCTGGTGTACATGGCTCTTTGCATGCTGTGAGCGAAAAGACGGTCTGGTTGTATAAAAAATTCTTTTAATATCTACACACAAATCTAATATCGATACAAACATTTAGGAAAATCTTTAAAAAAGAAGAAAAATAGTGTACTTACAACTTCCATGTCTTCATATGATCGGATAAAAGCCAACCGATCTGGGAAAGAAAAGGGCAAGTGTGAGCTAATTTTCTGAGACACTGAATTTTGGGTTTTTATTGTCTGTAAGCCATAATCAACAAATTAAAAGAAATAAAGGATTTAAATATTTAATTTTATGTGTAATGAATCTATATGCTATGTGAATTTCAATAAAATGAGTGACAGAAAATGTAACTGTTTTAATTTTTTTTAGATGTATTGTCAAGAGGAAGGTGGGAGACATAGGCTACATATACCTTTACTAGTTCTCGACAGATCCCCTAACCTGAGCTATGGGCCTACTGGGTGCTTCTCTGACCAATGTTCTCGTTAAACATAACATTAGGGTTTTAGTAATAAAAGAAATTGAGGGCTCACCAACAGGGTTTCCTTTGATGCTCTCCAGGCTCTGCTGAATGTGTGAAATCTGTCTCTCCAGCTGTCCATTTAGCTCTACCTGTGTCTCAAACCTCGTCTTCCACTCATTCCCTGACAACCAGCAAAAACAGACAAGCCACTCTAAGGAGTAATCACACATTTCCAATCATAGACGTAGGCTACATTTTTGTCACTAATTTCAGAAAGTGAAATTAATATTATATAGATTCATTATGCAGAAAGTGAAATATTTCAGGTCTTAATTTCCAGTCATCTTGATGATTATGGCTTACAAGTAATGAAAATCAAAAAACAGCAAATTAGAATAATTATAGGATCAATAAAAATGATCATTTTAAACAGAAATGTTAAGCTTCTAAAGTATGCTTATTTCTAAGTACATCATAATTTTAAGAGGTACCTGGTATACGTTCTTACCTTCCCCGTCAACACCGCGTAATCTTTCCTTGAGTTCAGCCACAGTACATCGCAGGTCACACACAGATTCTATAAGCATTTCTCTGCAACCGAAATTAGGAGGTACAATCACCTTTTTCCGTCTGAAAGTTTAATTTTCTCAAATCTTTTTAAGTGGGGAAAACTCACTTTATCTCTTGTTCTTCTTCGAGTTCTGCTTGCAGCTGCGCAAAATCGTATTTACTGTAGTCGTTCCCTCCGGCCATTTTTCAATTTACTGCAGGCAAGTTTGTAGCTCATGGTTTCCCTGGAAACCACCATTTCCGGATGGTACACCGTAATAAAACCGGCGTTTTTCACCAGGAAGGTTTGAAGGTTTGAAATTGATTTTTTAAAAATGGACACTTTAGCAAACTGTGTCGTTGTTGTTAGAAAGAAAAACAAACAAAACAAAAAACAAAAAAAAAAAAGCTCTATTATTACTATTATTATTATTGCGCCTGCGTAAATCCGTACTTTGGTGGTTGAACTCACCGCTCCTCCGCTTTAAAACCCCACTCAGCGTGTCTCGAAATGCGCATGGAGCAGGCTAGGGGGCTTGAACGTTGACCGATTCTGGCACGTCATTTTAACATATAATCAAATCAAAAATATTATCCTTAAAAGTATTAGTAACTAGAAAATCGCTCATAGAGCGCATACCTTCGTAAAGATAATAGGGTCATTGGCAGCTTTTTTCCATACTGATGAGCTATATGACTTCCGACCAATGCATGTTAGCTGCTGGCAGGGTGATGAACCATGTGGTAATTTAAAGTTGTCTGTTATGATAAAGAAATCATTAGCAAGTTCTGGACCCAGATGGTTCTACTTGGCAGTACTTTCGGGCAGACCACGAAAACAAAAAAGCAATGTCTGCTTTGTTTTCTTTTTGATTATGGCATAAAATTATCAGTCTTGAAGAAGAAAATGCAAATAGGATGATTGATGACTAATTTTATTTATGGGTCAAATAATGCAGCCACATTCTTAAAATGAAAAAGCATTTCAGCAAATGCGTTTTCATTTTNAAATGAAAACGCATTTCAGCAAATGCGTTTTCATTTTCAAATTTTACATTTCAAATTGAATTTTGGTATCTATTTGCTGGGGCATATTTTGAAAAATAAATCTCAAATGTCTTTTTCATTTTCATTTTAATTTAGTGAATGAGGAATGAGCAGTCTTGAAGAAGAAAATGCAAATTCTATTGATTACTAATTTCATTTATGAGTCAAACAGTGCAGCCACATTCTTAAAATGAAAAAGCATTTCTGAAAATGCTTTTTCATTTGAAATATGGTAACGATTTGCTTCCATACCTGAGTACATCAATGAACCGTTGTGATTTTCATAGGCAGGAAACAAGGCAGGTATCTTTCAAACTATAACAATGTCTAAGGAGCAAAAAAATCAGTTTTTATTTACACTGCAATTAAATATGTAGACAATTATTTAAAGTCCTTTCAATAATCAATTGAAAAACCAATTGATCCCTGAATCTAAATTTCCTTAAATTGGGGTATGATGTTTTGCTTTTTACTTTAAGCCTACTTTATTTTGTCAGACAGTTTCTATCAAAGTGATTTCTTGATTTTAATCTGGGCTCCGAATGACTAGTGAAACTGAACTCAACTTTTCAAAAAAAAAAAGCGTTTTATCACAGTTAATTCTCAAATTAAAAGGAGGGTTGGTTTAAACTGTTTCCTTCCTTTAAATGAACCAACCAGCTTTGTTTCCTTGGATAGATAAGATAAGCATTACAAAAAACACAAGCAAAGGGCAAGCATTGACAGCACTGTAGGTCAGAAACAAAAACTGAATATTCTACTGAACCAAACAAAGTAGTTTAGGAAGGTTTATACGACAAAAACAAAATGGTAAATAGACAGAATTTATATAAAGCTTTTCTTATCATGACCACTCAAAGACCTTTACACTAGTCATATACACCCAATTACACTCACCAATATGCACACATTCATACACCAATACACATATTGCTAAGCAACTTGGGGTTAAGTGCCTTGCCCAGGGGCCCATCGACATTTGGCAGGACGAAGCTGGAATTGAACATCTAGATTGTAACTACCCACTGAACCACAGTCATCCCTTAAAATAATTTATATTCCAAGAACAAAATTTAGGATTGAGTTTATTATAATGGGTTACTATTTCTCTTTGAATATAGAATTGTTTATAGTGTATGACAATACAGTATTAGTGTTAGTGGAAATCTATACTTTCTTCTTTTCCTCTTGTTCCTTCTGTACAGCCTTTTCCTAAGTTGGTGCATCCTCTTTCATCAATTTCCTTTCCTCAGCCTCTGTGAGATGTTCATCTTTTTGCACCTTCCTCTCTTCAGTTTCCTTTCCCTCATGATCATATTCTCTGACCATGGCCTTGGCTGTCTTCTTGCCAGTAGTCTTCAGCAAGGCTTTGATGCCCAGATTGTCAATATTATGTGCAGCCACACCAATGTTGCCCACTGAGCAGAGAGCTGTGTCTGTGGCTTGGCCTACATCGTCGCCGTACCTTTATCATAAGTAATTTGGGGGTGTTAGAGAATAGCGTGATGAAAGAAAATAAGTGACAACTGAGATGCAGGAGCTTTAAGGAAAAACACACCAAATCTAACAGATATTTCTGTATGTTAAAAAGTGCTATAATATATAATACCATCACGCTACATAATCTCTCATGTAGCTTACGTCAACACGGATGCACCCAGTCTAGAGAGGCTTACATTGTACATAAACTATAGTATGCAGCTACAGCAATCTGTTTCCAGTCCACATATGCAGTATTTAAACAAGTGCAAGTCCCACTGTTTTTAGACATTACGATTATAACATACAAGGACTGCACTTTTTCAAATCAGGACCACTTGAATTGAAACATAAAAATACACACATCAGGTTGTTAGTAAGCAGTGAATGTACAATGCAAGCCATCAAGTTTGCCAATGCAGGAAAGGTCTTGAACTACTTGGTTAAAGCTGCAGTGGGTAACGTTTGTAAAAATTTATTTTATATCTATTTGTTAAAACTGACAGTAGAATATGAGAGAAAATCTGAAAAAAAAAAAAATCAAGCTCCTCTGGCTCCTCCCAGTGGCCCTACAGCCATTTGCAGAAATAAACGTTCCCGGTCAGAAACAAGCCAGGAGGAATGTCTTGGCAGTGTCTATCATGCTCATGTACGCACTGATCACACCCCTCCCCCGCACATCGCGTACTGTCGTTCAAGCTCAAGATTGCCGATGTGCTGCAGCTGTGCTAATGTCGGAGAAACAACCTAATGTTATAGGAAAACTGGCAATTTCTCTAGTGGCACCTGCTTAGAAAACAAAGACAGATAAACAGAAGAAGACAGATGACGAAAAGCAATCTGTCTGTTCACGGCAGGTTCCGGTGTCGGGCTGTAGTTGTGGAGGGAGGGAGGGACCTGTAAGACAGGAGTCATCAACCGTCGATTGCGACTGATCAGTACATCTTTGAAACTTTACCCGTAGATCCCAAAAATAAAAGGAAAATGAAATGCACCATCTATGTACCACGTGTGCCCTCCCCTCCTGGAGCCATGGCTATAACCGAAAAAGTGCGGTATTACGAGTGAACCTCCACCCTCTCACATCAACCACAGACGCAGCAAGGCAGCAGACAGCTAAAATGGCTGAGGCCCCTCAGAAGAAGTTCAAAACATACCATTTTCATCCAGAATGGGAGGATAAATTTATTTTTACTTTAGTCAAAGACTAAAGTAAAGACAAGTACATAATTTCTATGTATGTCATGCCACCGACCTAAATCACTGAAAAAAAACCACAATTTTAGCGACTTCAAAAACAAAGATAAAATCACAGCAGCAATGGAGAATATCCTGCTCAGCGCTGCAACTGTGACGAGAAGAATAGAATCACTGTCGGAGGACGTGGATCGACTAGTCTTAAAGGACTTTTCACTTTGTGAATATTTTTCACTACAATTGGATGAATCTTTGGATATAAACGACACAGGGCAACTGGTATTTGTGAGAATGGCTTCCCAGGAACCTACAACAAAAAAGGACTTTCTTACTCTTCTTCACTTGAAGAACAGAACAAGAGGTGAGGATATTTTCAACAAGTTTAAAAAAATGAAAATGATTTTCCCATCCGTGAACTGGTAGCAATCTCTACTGATGGAGCGCCGGCAATGTGGGGCATGCGCCTGTGATTCAAAGCAATGTGCTGCAATGATCCCAATTTCCCAGACTTTATGAGTTACCACTGTATGATTCATCAACATGCCTTGGTTGGGACAGCCTTGGGCTTTTCTCATGTCATGACATTGGTAGTCAAACCGATCAACTCTATTAGAGCAAAAGCTCTTCGACACCGTGTATTTAAGTCCTTAATGGATGAGAGTATGGAGACCTAATTCTGTCCCACATGATATGTGCAGTGAATGCATTCAAAGCCAGGCTTTGTGTTTGGAAGACACACCTGAACACTAGGTAGCTAACACACAAAGTGCCTACTTTGGCTCCACATACCTCTGTGAGATGGTATTTTCAGAGATGACAATAATTAAATCAAAGTATAGGAGCTCCCTCACTGACAGAAACCTCACTGTTTGCACATATGAGCCAAACTACAAAAAAAACTTACAGTTAGTGTTCATTCCCAACCATCACATTGACTTGAATGAGCTGTACTGGAGAAGGTTTTCCTTATAGCACTGTAAAAATAATATTGGGGAGAACCGCATTCAATTTATTTGATTTGGGGAGTTATTGCCAGACATCCTGGGGTTTTATATTTTAAAAGGAAACTTTTACCATATGAAAACTTTAATAAGAAAAATTCATTCAGGAAAATTACATAAATGGCAGTATATGTTATCTTCATTACAAAATGTGCTAATTTTTCCCCTTCTGTTAAAAAAAAGTATGAATAGTGAATGTAGTAATTTCCATGAGCCAAGTTCATACACTTCAGTCATGTTTTATTAATAGCACTAAATATGTAACGTTAGAAATAAATATTTTTTTTCTAAGCTATGAACAAATGTTTGAGCAAAACTAAGTGTAGTCACCTAAATGAAGCATGTTCATGAGATTCTCTGTTAACTCTTATATCATTACCTGAATAAAAAGCCAAGAGTTGGAAGGAATTTGTTGATTTTTTTTTTGTTCAGTGTGTCAGCAGGTCGATCTTGTCTTGGTTCATGACCAAGTTCAAGGATCTCGGGCTCAAAAAAGTTGGTGACCACTGCTGTAGGGTGTGCTTGTTAAAATTTGTAGGCTAAGTCCATGATTTTCTCAGAGCTCCCTACTGCAGCTTTAAAATAAAGCATACCTTATGTGAACATTAAAGTAAACAATGAGCTTGATGAATACAAATTTATTTTGTGTAAACCAGGTTTGTGTTGGGTTAATTTCTAACCTGGGTTGGGTTAGTAAAAGCACAACAGGTCAGGTTCAAACTACACTGCTCAAAATAAAGGGAACACAAATAACACATCCTAGATCTGAATGAATGAAATATTCTCATTGAATACTTTGTTCTGTACAAAGTTGAATGTGCTGACAACAAAATCACACAAAAATCATCAATGGAAATCAAATTTATTAACCAA
>JAHUTJ010068049.1:0-12246 GCA_036250325.1 Characodon lateralis
TCGTCGTAAAGTGTTTAGGCACAAAAATGTTTATTATATTTAGGAGATGTGGACACTTAGATGTGGCTGAACAGGTGCTCTGCAGTGGGGATACAGCGCCTGTAGTTGGTGCCCCGGAGGCTGATTCGTCCCCCAACGTGGGACAGCAGGTCCTCAAACTGGGTCCCGGATAGACGGAAGTACCGCTGCTCCTGGAGTAGGTGGTACTGTCCAAACTGGTTCCCTCTTTGGTGAACGGCTTTCCATAAATAAAGCACCGTGACTCGCTCCATGTTGAGTTGAAACCGACAAGCAGCACATAGAAGCTCCTCCTATTTGATGATGTGATGGAGCGAGTGGAGCGTTGTCGTCCATTAGACACGCCAACTGCTGCCGAAATGTCAGGCGGGCGACAAAACTGCTGAACTCAGTCATTCTGAACACACCGTAAAGGGAGCATAAATCGGCCTGTACCTAAAGAACACTAAAGAGTTTCCTGATACCTTCTTATTAAATATTTCCTTCAATAACTGATGTTAATAATAGTATTTGTTTCAATTTAGAATAATAAAAAACTTTACAGTAATAAAATAAGCCATTTAGTGCCATGCTCTGGAAAACACACTGGAAATAAATTTTAAAATGTTCAAATATTCTAACAAAAATCGTCCCACCTAATAATAAATAAAGCTAAATTAGTTCAACAGTTTTTAGTGCAGCTGTATTTCAGTCAAAGCAAATATATCTTGTAAAATCAGAGACTTTCAGCAGTTTGAGCTGATTTTTTGTGTTGCTGCAGAGCAGATCCTGGACATCATGTGCGTCATCTTCTGCATCTTTAACAAATTGATTATTATCGAGCTGCTAAACGGCGCCACCTTCAGCAGGGGGTGAACCTGGTTATTTTCTGCCTCTTGCAGTTTTGGTCGACTCTTTCAGATCGACCGCAGGACGTTTCATACTGACCCCGACTGATCAGAATGACAGACAAACTTTGACAGAGCTTCTGTCAAAACAGAACAGACCAAAAATAATCACGAAAAAAATGTTTTAAGAATGATGACATTATTTTTTTAAAGATTTTTTTGGCAATTATTTGTCCAGTAATTAGACAGGAAAGAGAAGAGGAAGACATGCAGAGACTGGGAACTGAACCCAGGAGGACTACAGCCTCTGCACGACCCCACGATGACGTTGTGATTGTTTGGATGAACTGTACCTGTGTTTCTTCACCACTCTCTGAGTCCGACTGCATGGGCGGAGCCGTGACCTTTGCCCTCGGTGTCTTGTTGTGAGCCAGAGTTTGAATGGTGTTTTGGAGCTGCTGCAGCGCCCCCTGCTGCCACTGATCATACAGCTGCAGCAGACCGGCAGACACCTGCGACACAAGGACACACGTGGTCAGACCTCAGGTAGAAGCAGGTTCACTGGCTTCAACAGCCAATCAGCAAGCTAATCCTCAGCTGAGGTTCTAGAAGAGTTCTGCAGCTGGGAGAGAATATTCTGGCAGCTGAGGAAGGTTCTGTTCACACTCAGGTTCTGCTCTTCTGTCAGCTGGTTCTATTGTTGAGTTCTGTACAAAAGTTCTGAGATAAGCTGTGGCGTGTGTGTGTGTGTGTGTGTGTGTGAGCGTGTGCGTGTACCTGAGGTAAGCTGCCATCTTCCACCATGGTGTCAAACTCCTGATCCATCAACTGTGTCAGGAAGTCCTCAACCTCATACTGCTGCAGGTCAGCTGCCCGACCAAACACACACACAAACACACACGTTAACTACCGAACCGGGACATCAGGCAGGAAGTGAGGTGCTGCTCCTCTGCTTTCAGAAGATTTCAGGAAGTCTTGGAATGAATCCAGTTTACAGGTTCTGTTGTTCGACAAGCACCGTTCCACAAGAAATTCTGACTAAACATTTCTGACTTGAACAGGAAGTTATCAGCTGTTACCATGGAAACATACCATTGTCATGGAAATACTGCTGAACAACATCCACCATCCAATCAGCTTTCTGCTGGCCGTACACGCCTCCAAACCCGTTGTCCACGGCGATCTGAGACACAGATGTTCAGTTAAACAGCAGGATGGAGACAGCAGGACAGGAACAGGAACTAAGACAGACAGGCGGACAGACACAGCCCGTCCTGCCACCCGTCCCCGGGTCAGAACAGTCTACAGACTGAACCATAGTGCACCGACAAACCAAACAGCAATGATCCATCTAGTCAGAATCCAATCAGCTGAACGCACTACAACCTGGTAACCATAGCAACACACAAAGAGTAAAAGGTTAGGGTAGAGGAAGCTGCAGAGGGGAGGGTTCTGATGGGCCAGAGGGGGTCAGGGGCAAATAAGAAGTATTCTGATGGGTAAGTTTGGTTCAGATCAGTCAAAGTAAGGGTCAGAGAAGGTGTTCTGATGGGTCAGAAGAGGGTAAGAATGGAAGGTCCAATCTGTGGAAAGTTAAGCCCGAACCTGTTGCTGACTGACCTCAGAACCTTTCTGACAGCCTAAACCCACAAGGATTGGTACTGATCCTGAGTAACTGCTTCTTATTCTAGAACCTGTTCCGGATCCATCTGAAGCCCAGCAGATCAAGAGCTGAATTAAACTCAGCCTCTTTTAGAAACCTTTCTCATTCTGTTGAACCGACGTGAACCCATTCCATGTACACCAGTTTCTCTCAGAACTAATAAAAATAAAATGAGTTTAAAGAAGGAATTAAACGCAGCATCCGGACCTGGACCGGTTATGACTGTACAGGTGCTCGGGTGGCTCCGAATAACTCAGAACAAACCCAAACAACAGCTGTTAGCATTAGCCAGCTAGTTTCAACCCACGGCTCACCTGTTTTCGCGGTACCGCCTGATTCCCCTCTCCCCATAGACCCGGTTCCGGACCTGGTAATTGATCCGGTTAGGGGGCTCACCTGTAGAACCGGCCACGACTGAAGAACTGCTCGAACTCCCTCCGTGAAGAGTTCACGTGAAGCAGTGGAGGCCGCCATCTTGGCTCTTCTGATTCTTCTTGGATTTTTTAGGGAGTGGCCTTGAAACGTCAAGATGCATTAGCGCCATCTACTGTGCTGGAGTGTGGGTCAGAGTATCTGTCTTACCTAATTAAATTGTATTCTTCGTTGTAATCCCGTCTTTTTAAAAATATCTAATAAATGCTTTATTTCTCTTTTCGTGTTTAACCAATATTATGGTCATCCTTAATGTCTCCACATGCTTCCTTAATTCTTTTTTTTTTTTTTACTTTTCTCTACCCACTCTATATTTTTCACACTGAGTCAGTGAATGCTCTACTGTTACACTCACATCTCCCTGCTGCATGTTTACCCATCCATCCATCCATCCATCCATCCATCCATCCATCCATCCATCCATCCATCCATCCATCCGTCGACCTTTAGACTCCTCATCCCAAAGCTGCTGCCATTCAGATTTTACTTGGTTCTAAATAACAGATTTTATTTCAGAATAACTGAATGCAATTTCCTTAAATCTATCTTGTTAGACACTGTTTAGTGAGACAATCCGCCACATCATTCCCTTTAGTATCTTTATGAGCAGGTATTCACATAAACCTAACTATTACTTGAGACTTAAGGTCATTTTCGTGCACCAGGTCTGGATGGTTTTCAGATGAGAAAGCTAAGACAGACTTTAAGGATGACGATTTGGACATATCGGTACTCCTTGCTCTACCCGCTCCATCTTGGTTCTGACAGATGAACTCACCTATGAGCTGTCATGTTCTGATGGAAGCTACAGGTGTTGTGCCAAGGTAGTAATTCCCGACAGAATTTGTATCTCCAGCGTCGGGAGCGCGCATTTTTTCCATAACATCGGGTCCCGACCCTGTTCTGGTCCCGTTGAAGAGTTCTGGTGATCTAAGTTCAGTTTCAGATGCAAATTAGACTTTTAAAATCACTTAAAAATGTTTTACTTCTTTTCACTTTTATATAACACAGTTCTCCGGTTGTTCAAACAGTCCAACATCTCAGGAGCTCCTCATGATCCATTCTCAGATCCATCTTCATTCTGTGAACCTGGTTCTGGGTCCCAAGCGTTCATCATCTTGGTGAAAATATTTAAACGGTAAAAAGAACAGTGGAGCTACAGGAACAATTACATGTGAACATCTTTATCTTTTTCACTTTTTGAATTGTAAATATTTGTTATTCTGAATGGCTGCTAATTAAATCTTTAGTCTGTTTTACTGATTATTGATCAGAGGTTTTGATTCTAGTTTCTGATCTACAGGAATGTCTGTCTGTCTGTAGTTCCAGCTGTCGGCCAGTAGGGGGACACCGATGTACGCGGGAAATAATTCAGCCAATCAGAATTGACTGAACGCCTCAGGTCCCAGCGCCCAATCACAGAGCATGAGACACCATTGGTCCCAGAACTGGTTTTCCTCCAGATCTCCCAGTTGGTCAGAACCTCTGGTCATGGGGGTTGTTTTACAGAACTGACACTCTAAACGCTTAAAGAATCATACAGGAATCAGTTCTGATGTGACAACCTGAACAGAACCAGTAAATTCACTTTGTGTGAACCAGGAAACCTTTTCAGATTAAATCATGGCAATGAGACCCAAACAGTGAAAACCATTTATTCACAGAATGATTCACACAGGGACGTTACAAGTTCCGGATCAGTGGACCCTGAGATGGAGACTGAACCAAAGAATGATAAAAACTTAACGGGACTCAAAGTTCAGGACTAAGACTTGATGTTCGAGATATTCTGTTGATGTTTTCCTCCACTCCAGAGATCAGTTCCGTGACCTGATCTCTGATCGGTTCTTTTTAAAGATCAGGAACATGAAACACAGCGAGGACATGGAGCTGCTGCAGTTTCTCTTGAACAGGAAGTAAATCTTTCTTCTCTCAGGTTCTGTTTGAGTTCTTGGGACCCACGACCTCCGAGACCAGCGCTTCACGTAGAACAGATGCAGACTGCAGCTGGCCAGCAGAGGGCAGTGTTACAGTAAATATGAGCAGAGATCTTCCTGTTTATTTGACTCACTCTACAGTCTGTTATAATTGACATTATTAATGAAGAAACTGAACCTTTCTGTATCAGTGAATCACAATCAAGCAAAATTGTTTCTAAGCACTTGATTCAATATGGCGACATCTGCTGGCATCTACATGCATCAATAAGACCGTGTTAGGACACCAGTAGAGGCTGCATCTTTAAACGTTATTAATATGATTGCATGCAACTGTGCAAACATAAACTACTTTATGTAATAGAGATATGTTTTTGCAAGACTAAACGTAAAACAAATATATTTTTACAAAAATGTAAAAAGGGGAAATGCTTGTGGACCTAGAGACTGTTATGACCATGGTTCTAGAAAATGCTGGTGAAGCTGGGAAGGAGGCCTCAAAGATTTTTATTTAAAAACAAAATTATTTCAGCAATGAACCAGTCTAAAGAACAAAGACCCAGTGGAACCAATTCAACACGTTCAAAGACCAGCTGCATTCCACTTGGGACCCAGTAAAACCAGGTTACAGATAACAGACCCAATAAAACCAGTCCAATGTGTTCAAAGACCAGTTCGAACCCAGAAAAACCAGGTTCAATATCAGAGTCCCAGTAGAACCAGTCCAACATGCTCAAAGACCAGTTCGAACCCAGAAAAACCAGGTTCAATATCAGAGTCCCAGTAGAACCAGTCCAACATGCTCAAAGACCAGTAAGAACCCAGTAAAACCAGGTTACAGATAACACACCCAAGAGTACCAGTCCAGTGTTGGGGGCTGAATGACGCTGGTCATTCGGCCCCCAACAAGCTCCTGACTCTGGACAGCATCTCCCGATGTTTTGGAGATGTTCAATGTTTTCAGGTGAGACGGAGCTGAAGTCTGCTCAGACATATCTTGAGTTCACCTGACAGCTGGTTCTCTTAAACTTGACCTTAGATGAGTCAATGTGAATGTAGGAGATGATGTCTGTTGTTCCTGAATCCATTTTCATTTGACCGAAGGTGCTGCTGAAACAAAAACAGATCTGAAAACCAAAGAAAAGTTTCATTAAAGCTTCAGGATCAACATTTTAAGAACAACAGACAAAAAGAAAATGGAAACATGGGAAAACCTTCAGGTTTATGCAGTACCATCTCAGCCAAGACATCACCTGAGCTTGAACAGGTAACATGACCTTCAGGTGATTTTACAGCAAAAGTTCTGTTCTCCTCATGTAAGACCCACAGGTGAGTGCCCGCTACAAGCGAGACTCTCCCACAGTTCTCCTAATTGTTTTAAACCGTAAAAAAATTCCAATTTGATAGTGATGAAATGAATTCAGACAGGAAGTGGTCATGTGTTGCCTCTGATGTTACGAGTCCACCTTGCTGCAGTTGGAAGGTGAAAGAATAATGTCTCTGTTGCCATGGCAGCATCACTGAGCTCCACCCTGTCCCCTAAACACACTGTGAACCTTTCCAGTCTAATCCAAATCCTGGTTTTCACAATAAAAGCTCAGCGTGGGTGATCTGCTCAGGGATAAGTTAGGGACCTAAGAAGGAAAGAGAACAGGTTTTATACCCTTCTCCAAATCCATCATTATCATCATCAGTACGTGTCTCAGTACAACCAGAGGTTCTGTCCGTTTCCAGATCTGAAACATGGTGGTGAGGTTCCACACGGCCCAGGAGGGTTCCCTAAAAACAGGCAGCAGGAGGAACCACGGAACAGGAAGAAGAGCTTTTTCAACACCATGTGTTTGGTTCAGGAGGAAACAGAACCAGCACCCTGAGTCTCCAGGAATATTTGCTGCAGCTTCCACATCAGAACATGTTATGGAGTTCTGGTCCCGGTATATCAGGATGCCTAGATGGGAGAAGATTTCTCAGGTCCAACAGCACACAGAGCCCCTGCAGAACACCATCAGATTTTGATGTGATGCTCACTGAAGCTCCACTGTGGCTCCTCCTGCTTTAAAGGCCTTTGTGACTTCTGCCAGAGCAGAGTTTCAGCCACACATTTCTCCCACTGGGCCAGTCAGGTCTAATTCTGGACTGGAAGTGAACGTTGGACCTCAGGGCTAGGGTAAAGGGTTGAGCAGGTTCTATGGATTATTACTATGCTCAGACCTTTAAATTCCAGCACAGTGTTAGACCTCCACAGAAATGGACCAGAGGTTCTAGATAGTTGGGCTGTCTCCTGATCTGGATCCCCCACCTTGTTCCATGTGAGAAGTCTTTGGTGAAGGGACATGTTTGGACCCATTAACCTGCTGTTGGAGTCAGTGAGTGAACAAGGTTCTGTACCTCCAGTTGGGGGAATTACTGAGTTCTATCAGGTTCAATTTTTGTGTCTCCGTTTGGTTTGTCTGTCTTCTGCGTGGCCGCCTGGACAACAGCCTGCAAAGCAGCAACGCGATGGTTAGACCACCAAACAATCAGGAAACACAAGAAGAAGAACCTGAGCAGGGACCGTGAGTTCTCACCTTGAAGCTCCTCTTCCTCTTCTGAACGTTCTGCTCAGGATGAAAGACGATGACGTAAACTTTGGGGATGTACAACATTCCCAGAGAGACAGAAGCACTCAGGGACATGGACACGGTCAGAGTGGCAGTCTGGATGAACATCTGTGGAGATAGAGACCCAGACTGAAGGGAACTATCTTTATTTCTGCAGAACAGCTGGAAATACAATCAGAACCCCTTTAGAAACTGTGAGGAAGCTGCTGAATGCTTCATCTGTGTTGATGTTCAGATCCACAGCACCAGGATATAGGAGGAATCTTCTGTAACAAACGTTCATCTAAAAATCACTTCTTCTTTAGCTTTAACCAACGCTGAAGGCTTCATCTCCATACATCTCAGCCACTCTCAGCTGAATGATCTGGTTGGGACAAAGAGGACCACCTTCCATCCTTCTCCAGACCCTGAAATGATCCAGAGCTCGACTATAAAACCTCTTTGCTTGAAACAAAGTGTGTTTCTCTCGGGAGGAGAAAACTGTTTCCTCCTCCACAGGTTGAAACTGACACTGTTGGTTGGTTTCTTCAATAGAACATTTTGGGTTTTACTATCCAGATTTATCTTTGACTCGCATGAAGCTCGGTCAGGTCCATACAGGTCACCACTTCCTAACAGGACCACAACGGTCCACGTTGGAAAAATGAAAACATCTGCTAAACGTCACCATCAGTCAGTCGGTCAGATTTCTTTTTCATTCATTCATTCATATCTACGTTTCATGCAGTGGTTTCATGGTAATATTTCTGGATGTTTCAGTGTGAGCACAGATCCTTCAGAGGAAAATAACTCATTAAAACCGTTTTTATATTTAAAAGTCAATAAAAAAAGGTGGAAACCTCTACAGGTGAGCAGAGCTGCACCTGTGCTGGTATGAAGGGGAACACAGAGAACGAAGCCAGGTTTTCCTTTGTGTGTGTGTGTGTGTGTGTGTGTGTGTGTGTGTGGTTGTACACATGCTGTGGGGACCAGAACGCAGACCAGTCCTCACTACATGCTGAAAGCTCCCACAGCTGTAATCCTCTCCCAGTCTCTGTTTGTTCTGTTGTTCTCAGATAAAAAGCTTCTCTTAAATCCTCCGTCAATAAACACCCAGAGCTGAGGAAGAGGAGGAGAACTGGGTGTTATCAGAGAACCACAGAAGGAGAACCGTGGGTTCAGACCACATGTTACCTAATGTTGTTTGCAGCATCTCTGTTAAATTATTCTCTTTGTGAGCAGCTGCTGAAACATCCTGCAGAGACTCTATGTTCTGCTGCAGCTCTCCATCTTTAATCAGAAGAGAAGCTTTTATTTTGTTGGACTCAGCTGGTCCGAAAGCCTCTTTTCTTCTGCTTCCTGCTGTTTCCTTTCTGATATTTTTGTGTTTTTTGCTCTTTTGTCTGAGCTTTTTGGGCAATATTGTGTGTCGGTTCTAATCTGTATAATCCGGCCTGAAAGTGCTTCTGCGGTTTATCTGCAGCATTATGGACTCATCCCACCCCCGGCTCCAACTGACCCAAACACAGTAAACCACCTTCCACCTGGTTTCTGTCTGCCGTGACTGATGCTTCCTCTCATCCTGCTGCTGGTTCGATCACTTCTGCTTCAGTTCTGATTTATTGACGTGTTCTAGTAAATATTACACAGATTCTGCTCAGAGAAGATTCTGGAGATCCTACAGGAACCAGAACTGAACCAGACCAATGTGGGTTTTATAAAATAAATAGAGTTATGAAGGTTCTGCTTAGAAAGCTCAGCTGGTACCTTTGACTGAACTCTGCTAGAAGCTGTGGTCCTGACTAGTTCTGGAGCCATACTGCTCCTGCTGGTTCTTTCTGATCTGCTGTGGTTCTTGCAGGGTTCCTTTGTTTTTCCTACTACTCCTTGTTTTTCTTGGGTCTCTCTGGATCTTCTGGCTCTGCTTGGTTCCCCATGGCCCCTCTTCATTCTCCTTGGTGCTGGCAAGTTTGGATTGCGTTCTTCCTTGTTTTCTCAAGGTTTTATCTGTTTTTTTCTGGCTGCCCAGGGCTCCCATTGGTTCTGCCTGGTTCTAACTGATTCACTTTGGTCTTGGTTCTTACCTTCTCAGTGGACTGAGCAGTACCAAAGAAGATGGGCACGAAGGCAAGCCAGACGATGCAGGTTGTGTACATGGTGAAGCCGATGGGCTTTGCTTCGTTGAACGTCTCTGGAACACCTCGACTCTTCACTGCGTAAACCGTACACGTTACCTAGCAACAGAGGAGGCATCATCCAATCAAAGGTCTCATAGCAACATAAATATTCAGGTTTCCTCCCAACAAACAGAACAGAGCTAAAGAGTCTGTCCTACTCATCGCCGGTTTTATGCTTTTCATTTGTAATTAAAAACAGATGAAACAAAAAACAGCAACTTCCCAAACATAAAATCCTGACGCACACCTACAGCTAAAACATCTGCAAGACTTAATCATCTGCAACAAGAAACTGTAGCCAGACTGGGCTCTAGCTTTAAAGGAAAGCACCATTTAAGTACAATCACTTCACCCTGAGACCGCCTTTCCCACCGTGAGGAACCATCATCATAAGGGAAAATAATTTTAATCATTAGGATCTGGTAAATAGCCCTATAGCTCACATTAACTGTGGCTCTGTGCCACAGATGTGTGGATCTCTGAGGAACATCACGTTAATCTAACAGTCCAAAGGACATTCGGTTCTTACACGTCTCAGGGTTCTGTAGGTGATCAAACACTGGATGGTGAGTTACCATGAGAACGATGCTGTAGCTGAGGCAGCAGATGATGGACAGGTCCGACATGTCACACTTCAGGATGCCTCGGGCTAGGTCTGGGTTTGGTGGGCGGAGCTCCTCATAGTCGATGATGGTGTGAGGAGGAACTACAGCGAACCACACAAACACGCCAAGAACCTGACAGACACCCAAAAGTCTAAGTCATGTAAACAGCTGCTGCAGTCGGTACCTACAGGTCATGTGACCTCTGACCTACCTGGACAGAAATTAGGATAAAGGTGATGACAAGTTGGGAGGAGGGGCTTATGAATTTGGGCGGAGTCACCGACCTCTTGCCCTGTTCAAAGATTCTGTAAATTCGGTTGGTTTTGGTTAACATGGCAGAGTAACTGATGGCCATGCCAAGGCCCAGCAGGAGGCGCCGGAACGCACACACCACCACACCTGGCTCTGCGATCATCAGGAAGGTAATCAGGTAGATCAGAAAGATACCTATGGAGAGAGAGAGTACACAGGTAAGGTCTGCTGATGATGTCATCCGTGTTGATAATTTCACCCTGAACTCACCTGTTAGGAGGACGTAGCTCAGCTCTCTTCCTGACGCCCTGACAATGGGGGTGTCGTTAAAGCGAATGAAGGTTATCACCACAGCACTGGTTGCTAGGATACCGAGCATGGCGAGGGAGGCGGGCACTAAGGCCCAGGGAGAGTTCCACTCCAGCTTGATGATGGGCGTCGGACAACAGGCCGTTCTGTTGGGGACGGGGCGCATGTCGGTTGGACAGGTCTCACAGGTGAACTCGTCCAGCTGGTACTGGTATCCATCACAGAGCTGCAGGCAGATGTTCATTTAGCACAGTTTCATCCCTTTTATTTTCTCAGACAGCATGAAGCTAAGCGTGGGGATGGTAGCAGATATTGTGCAGCCAATCCTACATACAATCACACCTTTCTAACTTGAAATGCTCCAGACCCTGAAGGAAGTTCTAACAGTGAACAGTAACATGACCGAACGTTTCAGGTACCTCACAGTGCCAGCAGCAGGGAACTCCTTTCACCATCTTCTTCCTCTCTCCTGGTTTACAGGGGAAGCTACAGATGGATTCTGGAACTGATTTGTCTCCTCCGGACCACTGCATCTCCTCCAGCTGCAGAACCGCACATGAAGTCAGGAAGATAAAATCCATCCATCTGAGTTTTATTACAGTAATGGGCTTACGTTGAGTCTCAGGTTATTGGTCCACTGGCCGATGACGTGGTAACCAGGGTGGCTGTGATTGGTCATCTGAAACTGAAAAATGTCATAGCGTCCTGGAGCATCCCCGTTTTCATTGAACAAAACACTTGTTCCTGCGCTTCCTGTCAGACAGAAAATCGGATGGTGGTTTTACTGGAAGCACTGGGACACATGTGGCCAGTCTGAACAGAGCTCAGCATTTAAGTCTCTCAGCTTAAACACAAAGATGTACTGGCTTTAATTTAGGCTGGGTGGATGGAGGGTGTAGGGCTGCATGATGGTGTAGTGATGTATAATGTCACCTCATAACAGAAAGGTCTCTGGTTCAAACCCCTGTCATGTGTAGTTTGTATTTTCCTCCTGTGTATCTCCAGTTTCCTCACACAATCAAGTCAACTAGTGACTTCACCTTTAAGAGTAAAAGAGTCTGTGTGCTTTGGTGTTTGTACTGGGATGAACTAGTTACCTGTCCAGATGTATTCATACTTCTACAGACCCCAGCTTCTCCAGAAAAGAATTAGGCACCTGGTTGAATTTATTCTGTTAAATGGGAGGCAGATCCTTTGGTTATCAGGCTCCTCTCCTGTGGAACCAGCTCCCAGTTTTAGTCCGTGAGGCAGACACCCTGTCTACTTTTAAGGCTGGGCTTAAAACTTTCCTTTTTGATAAAGCTTATTAGAGTGGCTTAGGTTATCCTGAGCTATCTCTGTAGTTATGCTGCTATAGGCTTAGGCTGCTGGAGGACATAATGACCACTTTCACCCTCTTCGCTACATTCTCATACTGCTCTCAGATTATGCCTCTTCTCATTTATTG
>JAHUTJ010068050.1:0-12708 GCA_036250325.1 Characodon lateralis
ATAATAATTATTACATGGATTACACATAAGGATATAAGGATATTTATTGTAATTTTTATGGATTTAACTGTGAGCAGTTAATGAATGTTGCATGGATTACATGGAAAGATCTCACCTTATTTTGACAATATGACAGAAATTACTGCATTACCAGAACAGAGTAAGAGTTATGTAGAAAAGTAAGAATACAGGAGACAGCAGCTCTGTTAAAGTATGAGTTATTGGCACATAACTGGAGCTGTTCTGTCAAAAAACATATTAATGAAGCTAGTGATACATTTCTAGAAATGTTGACTAAAGTGTATGATAAACATTGTCCTATGAAGAAGTGTAGTAAGAATAAAAATGATAGCAATTCTCTCAATTATCACATAGGACTGCGAAACCTATGTAAAAAGGAAAAATACTCTTTACTGAAATTATATAAAAATAAAAAGTAAACAGGCAGAATGTCAATGTAAAAACACAAACATAAATGTGTGAATATTTTAAGAATGTAAAAAGGAATATTATAAAAACCTAGACATAACATCATGGAAATCTGGAATGTCCTAAATAAAAAAAGTGCAAATAAGATAAGAGTTTCTAAATTATTTCACTGACAAAGAAGTTGAAAATTATACTATGGATAAAATTGCACATTGTTTAATAATTATTTGGTCATTCTTGGGCCAGATGTATTGATTGACATCCAAGAGCCACCCAGCGCTGCTCAGAAACTGAACAGAAACATAGATAGAAATCCTAGCTCTATGTTTCTTAATGCTGTGGCAAAAAAAGGAATAATTGATGTTGTGAAAGAAATGTAAGAACAATAGATATACAGATCTATTTGGGATTTGTTTATTCTATGATGATGGCAACAGCAGCAAAACTTGGTCAGCTGGTACAAAGCCTCGCTTTCTTGCTGAGTGATTATAGTACTCCTCTTGCTTCGTTTGGGATTTCAGCCATAGATGGAGTTTTCATCAGATGCTTTCTTATTTTCAAAACATAAGATAACATTTATAGGCTATAGTGAGGTAGACTCCTCCCACATCTCATGGAGCACATCCAGAGGACCTCTGACTTGATGAACATGAAAAAGCTCAAATGGCGAAAACCCTGTTGAACTCTGGGCAACTTCTTGGTATGCAAAAAGCTAATATGGAAGCCATGTGTCCCAGTCCTTTCCTGTCTCTGAAACAAACTTCTTCAGTACACCAATTAAAGTTTGATTAAAATGTTCAACGAGCCCAACAGTCTGAGGGTGATAAGGTGCGGTTCTGATTCTGTTAATGCTCAAAGTATTCGACTCATGAAATCAGGACCCTGATCAGTAATGACCTCCCCGGGAAAAGCTCAGCATGGCGGAAGCTACTTGCTTAGCTCTTGCTTCTTTCAAAGGAAAAGCTTCTGGGTACCTGGTGGCACAGTCACAGATGACCAAAATAAACTTATTTCCTGATCGACTTTTTTTACTGGTTTTACTGGTGAAAAAAGTTATGGGAAAGAGACCATAGAGGAGATTTATGGATGGAGTAAAAGAGGACTGAATGTAGTGGGTGTGGGAGAAGAGGATGCAGAAAATAGGGTTAGATGGCGACAGGTGACTTCCTGTGGTGACCCCTGAAATGCAAAAGCTAAACGAATAAGAAGAGGAGGAAGATGATCCACTTGCCTCACCTGTTAACCTGGCTTTATATGCTGCTCGCTGGCTGATAACCAGCGCCAGATTATCGAAAGCCTTGTGTGAGTAAATGTCCAGTGTTCCTACCTTGACAGATCTCGATCTTGTTTCTGCCCCATGGATTTTCCTGTTCTGCCTTGCCACGTTGGATATCTCCCTGGCTTCAGATCGCTGGACATTGACCTTGTTTCTGCCTCCTGACCAACGTCTCTTGCTTAACCCCTGGATCTGTCAGCCTGAATCTGTCTCCCGTGTCGGACCTCGCTTCTGTGTTTCGACTACCGATTCAAGCCTAGTCCTTGGATCCTGTCACCTATTTTCTGTTTCCCTACTTTGACCTAATTTCTGTCCCTTGATCACTGTATCCTGGCAACTCCCTGGGTTAGGAAATCTTAAGTTCCCTCCCTGTGTGAGCTTATTGTGGCTGTGCTGGGTCTGATCATAAAGTCAAGCCGAAGAGTCTTGTTCACAGTCCCTTATACCCACTGTGACGTATCTGCACTGCCGCCAGCTAACTACACTGAGGAGCTGAAAATCAGCATCCTCGCTCTCTCACAGATTCTGAGAAGGTTAGTGGTTTTTTCTCTGAGATTAACCTTCAGCCACTAACCTATCTGTCTGCCCTCAGAGGAACCACCATGCTTCACTGTCTTCAGACTGAACTGTGGCTTCAATTCAGTGTCTGCAATCCATGGACCCAAAAAGAACAATCTTATTTTCATCAGTCCACAAAATGTTTTACCATTTCTCTTTAGGCCAGTTGGTGTGTTCTTTTGCAAACTGTATCCTCTTCAGCATATGTCCCTCTTCTAATTCTCACAGTACTCACTGTTAACTTTAGACCTTCTTTGATCACCCTGGAACTGATCATTGGCTGAGTCTTTATCATTCTGGGTATTCTTCAGTCCATTCCAATGGTAGTATTTTGTTTTCTTCCACATCTCTAGTTTTTCTTTCCATTTTCCACTGGAGATCATTTTAGCCGAGCAACCTATCATTTTCTGAACTTTTATTTACATTTTCCCATCTCCAATCAATGTCCAAATCAATGTACGCTGTTCTTCTGAACAATGCCTGGAATGACCCATTCTTCAGTTGAACTCCACACTGCTATTATTTTGTACACACTTATGTCAATCAATTACTCAATAGACAGACTCAGGAGCATGCATATAATGAATGTTGGTTCTGTTGTTTTTCTACATCTACTAGTAAACTATTTGCCATGTAACAAAATGATTTCTACTAAAAACAGTGATTGATCTGGTTGGTCTAGTTGGACTGCTAATTTTATGAACACAACTGTATGGATATCTAATAAAGAATAAATTAGAATACATATTTATCCCAATTTTAAAAAGCTCAAATTTAATGCAGACATGTTCCATCCAATATTTAGCTGGGTGTGCTGACTGCTGAGGAGAATGAACACTCGTTTGAGATTGAAAAAAAACTGTTCATCAAGTTTTGTTTCTTCTCTCCTGCCCAACTTAAAAATGGCATGCTTGAAACAAAAAGGAGACTGCGAGAACTCATTCTCAGCTTAATTGATTATATTGATGCCAAATAGTAGAGGTTAAAAACCTTCAAAAAGCAAAAATGTACAACACCAAAACCAAAATCATTACTTTGTGGAAAATTTTAACAGTTTTAATAAAAAAATCTTTACCTTAAGTAAAGTTGCCATTTAATTTGTTTTAAAATAAATTAAAGTCCCTATTAAAATTAAATACCAACATAAGAGTGAAATGTTACGTGATATTAAATACCAAACATTGAGGTATTTCAAACAAAGAAATGCATGTTCTTTCAGTTTTATCACTAGCAATGAATTAATTATTCAGCTGAACACTTTTAATCTATGCTTTTTTTAATAGGACATTTCTTTTCAATACATAATATCTGTGAAAAATGAAAGCTGAAGCGGAACTGGACCCTTCAGCATGTCACAAAACATATCAGTAAACCTTCAAAGGACACACAAAAGAGGCAATTTTTCTTCTGGTCAAGAGACCAATTAATCTAACAGTCATGTTTTTGGCCTGTGGGAGGAAGCCGGAGTACCCGCAGAGAACATGCCAGCTCCATGCAAAAAGACCCAAGACTGGAAATCGAACCCAGGACCTTCATGCTGCAAGGCAAGAGGGCTACCAACTGCACCACCATGCTGGCCAAGAATTCACAATATTGTTGATATCTTTTTTGACAAGGTACACAAACCTTGTGTTTGGTGGAGTTAATTCACTTTGTTTTCAAGAGTTAAACAAAAAACACGAATAGACCTCAGTCAATTTCCCCATAGCTGAATATTTAATAGGGGTGTTGATAGATATATGGATGCCAATGTGTTTTAATCACATCCCGCGCACATTGAAGGATTATAGATATTCAGCCTTGAAAGACTCAACAAACTCGGAAAACTGAAGTATTACAGCATGTTAGAAATCTCTGTTGTTCTTCACGCACCCGGATCCAGACGGAAACCAAAGCTGTGTTCCGCTGAACTGCAAACTGAAAACTTCCAATTCGCTGTCAGAAGCAAAACAATAATGTAAGCAGACACATCTGTGCTCATCAGATAGCAACATTGTGACAGTGACTGAAGGGCTTCAGTTCCAGGAACAGATGAAGATATTCAGTTTTCTAGCAGAGAGAGAGATGCACTTCCAGTAACGTGTACGAACCAGAGATGTTCCAAGTCTCCAAAGACTGAAATAAACGTTCTCTCATTGGAACATCCCGTATGCATCAGACACTACATATCTGCAGCTTAGGATTTCAAGTAATCCATTGTGTTTTCTAAGGCCTATTCATACTTTTTATTTAGCAATGTATCTAGGTATGACATATTGACAATTGCTAAATTGATCAAATTGACATTTACCATGTTAGAAATATAAAATTTGGCAAAAAGCAAAAAACAGGACTTGGCTGTCTATTATGTTATGTTCAAAATGCTTTTTTTTTGTCTCGTTAGTTCAGTGTGTTTAGAATCTTCATCCTGAACTAAAATCACCATCTCTACTATGAACAAATGGACTGGGTCTCAGTCCTGGGTGGTAATAAAACCTACATTAACTGTAAATTTATTTAGGCTTTTTTAATAGTGAAACATGAACTTGGCTTGAACAGCTGCTTTAAAATGAGACATTTAGGCCAAACTGTGGTCATATATATTTAGCAGCCAAAGCAATCATACAGACATCATCCTCAAGTTACATTAGTAGAGGTTTTGTCAGCTGATGGCAATGTTTGTGTATAATGTAGCTAGGTACTCATGATTTACCTGTTCCAACAGTTAAAGAACATACTCCTGCTTTTTACTTCAAATTTCAGCATTTATTATCTGTCCAACAACAGAAAACATAATCCTAATCACAGGACTTCACAGGACTTCATAATGTTAAACTGTGCAATAGCATATTTATATGCAATGTTTTTGATCTATTTCCATGAGCAGTATCATAATATAAATGTGCAACCCAGTTAAACCCAAAAAGTAAGGACATTTGTGTTTGTGCAATGTTTTTTGTTGTAGCAATTTTTATTGGAAATAAATATTTAACTGTTAGGAAGCCAGATTTTTTCCCTTTAAATTGTGCCACAATAAAGACAATATATTTGTTGGGTTGAGCAGCACAGTTGTGCATGTGAGTTGCATTGACAAAAATATGCCAAATCTTCTCTGTCAATGCAAAACAGATAATTTTACTATTTACTCTTGTTTTCTGTTCTTTGTTGGTTTGGAGAAGTCAAGTTTGAAAAAAAAAAAAAAAAGAAACATTAGAAAAGTAACAATTTTCTGAATAACTGGGGTCATCAGTAATACATGGGGAACTGCTCTCAATCGCAACTGCCTGGCTCCTCCTTCTCAAGATGGTTGCCAGCCTAGTCCCACATGGCTGTGGAATAGTGTCCCACTCATCAACTAGAATTAGTTGGAAGTCAGCCAATGTGGCTGTGTTGGTCACTCTGGTACAGACAGCATGGCACACCTAATGCTACACGTGTTCAGTGGTATTGGGGTCAGGAAACCAGGCAGACAATTTCATCTTCTCAACTCCCAAATTCTGGAGGTAGTGTCTCATTAACCATGCTCTGTGGGCAAACATTCAGACATCTTGGACGATAGAGTTCACATTAATTACCAAGTTAAATGCCTAAAATGACACCCAATTGTACCACAGCAGATGCACGATTAAAACGGCATTACTCTGCTTGTTGAAGAGTTGTCCCTGTTTAGTGTGGTGTGCTCCTGACTGAAATGAGAATAAACACCAGGCTAGGAACAAAAGAGTGTGTCGAGAGGGTGGCGGAGAAAAATGTGAGAGTGAGACCATCTCTAAAAAAAATTAAAGCTAAAGCTGAACTGGACCGTGCAACATGACAGCTACACCAAAATATACCAGTGAATAGAGCAAGGACTGACTGAGAAGTAAGAAAAAGAAAGTGCTTTTTCTATTTGAGATGATGTGGGGTGAAACAGGCTTTGCATCCATAAACCCCCTGAAACCTCACAGCTAAAAGTGGGGAGCAGGTCAACCTTTCCTCAGACTGATCTAAAAGACTGGTAGATGGCTACAGAAAGAGTCCTACTGAAATTATTTCAGCTAAATAAAACAAAGGCATAGGGTCTCCTAACATTTTTATTTATTTTATTTTATATTTTATTTAATAAGTAAAATAAAGTAAATTTATGTGGTTTAAGTGCAATAAACCTTATAATGTTTATGAACTATGTCTGAGACCTTCAACTCTTTAACAAAGTTAGTACTTTCCTCTATCAAGTAAATATTTTGGTTTATATATTTTACACATTCTCTATAAAAATCCCAAATTCAATTGTGATAAAGTTTAATTGTTAAATGTAAAAATTGTAAAAAAGTGCGCCACGTGTTTTTAAAACAACAAATAAAACACTTTTTTACTTATGATAAATGCATGGTACTAAAGCATAACGTATACATTATAATAAAATTAAATTTGTGAAAAAAAACTAATGTTAGAATATTTTTTGCATTGTTAAAATAATTAAATAAAATGTAAAAACAGACTTGTTCAACTATTTTGTGTGGCAGGCTTTAAAGGATTAAATCACTTTACTTTCCAGAGATAAAACAAAAGGATGATTATACATTGTGAACATTTGTTTTGTCTGAAAGAACCGTTATGGATGTATGATTCTGTGGCCTTTTCTAATCATCTCTTTGCTGCCCTAATTAAATATCTCTGCCCTTGTTGCTTATCTGCTGCTCCGCTCACTGCTACAGCTTACACAACATAACTGTTGATATCACATAAGAAGCAACACATAGCCATGGATGAAGTGACACAAGAGGATGACACCCTTTAGGAGAGTTAAGAACAGGCATAGATAAAAGCAGGACTCACGCTCCATTCTTTGCTCCTCTCGGTTCATCCCTAAGATGGGCTGAGGGGGGCCTGGTTCCGAAGGTGAATGTCACTCTGTATCTGTTCAATTGTATATTCTGTACACTGATCATTTTGGCATTAAATATTGATTTTATACTTAACCATTTCTCAATTTCTCAGTATTTCACAAGGTAAATACTCTGCTGGTTTTACTGGTTGGGTCTCGGAACTGGAGAGAAACGGACCCGGTGGTGCACAGGGAGGAAAGAGAGTAAAAACTTCCATTTTACAACAGAACTGAATATTTAATGGGGTGTCCTAATTTTGTCGTATGATTGGGTATGGGTACAGCATTACAATGAAAGGCAGATACACAGTTGTGTGTTGGGTGTTTAATGAGCAGTGTTAAGAAGCCAAGGACACTCACTAGCAGGATTTACTGGATGCCAACATTATTAACCAGTTATTAAGTTTTCGGTTACATTTCCCGACACAAGTAATCACATGTATTTTTCAACAAACAAAGCAGTGACAGGGTTTAAACAAACGTGTGCTGACTTCCTTTATACATCCAAGCAAAGACATCCCACAACATTCCTACAACCAGCAGGTGAATGATGCTTTTACATGAGGGAGAATTGTATGCTGGGGTGAGTCATAGATGGTTAATGTGATGACATTCAGGAAAGATTCTAAATAATTGAAACACATTGTTTTAAAACGGTTTTGTCCATTTTAATCGATATTAATACTGTTTTATCAGTTTCCTTTCTTCGGCTACTAAAATGTAACCACAGTTCATATCATAAAAACACATAAAAAGAGCTTATTAACCAAAAATGTTTGTCAGCTCTAATTAGTTAAGTTGCTGTTTGCTATTAAATTATTTATTTCATATTTTTATGACAACTGTTGTGTGCATTTTAATTATTTTCTTCTTGTTTTAATTAGTTAAGACCTGATCGAAAGAAAAACACTGCACAACAAATCCTTTTCCTAGAAACACATTGTTGTACAGCTTTTCGAATTCAATTCAGTTTTCCTCTTGGGCCATCCAACTGTGATACTCTGAAGGGTGGTAGAAAAATCTGCTCACTAATTAATGACTCCCTTTTCCCTGGTGTTTAATAATAAATCACAATAGACCTTTGTATGGATGCTTTTGTTCCTAATCCTTCGGCTCTAAGGTCTGTGTATAATCTTTATTCTTCTATGGGGGAAAAAAAAATCATATTTTACATTGATAAACCTTGTGATAGAATGGTCTTGGTGTTTTCAGCAGCTTGAATGTCTTAATTGGGCATCAAAGACCTATGAGGTGCCTTGGGACACCTTTCCTGTTTAATATCTTCTGGTGATAAAGCTTTAACACGCCAGATGGGCTGCTTTAACATATGCTAATTAACCTCTTAATGCAGTCATTTAGAAGAGAGAGTTGCAAGATTTATGGGAGATAAGAGGCACGATTCACCGAATGTTAAAAATGTCAAACTAAGTCACAGTTTTATGTAGGTGAGATTTAGGATGTTTGAAAAGTAAGTTTGTCTGATCTAGGTACTTTTTAAAATGTTAAAAGTCACGACTTTAAAGGATAATCGTATGTGTAAGCATACATATGCATATGTAGGTTGAGTTCTACTGTGACTGATTGAAAAAAATGAGATTATACATTTCAATGAGCTCATAAGTTTTCAAAAAGACAAGTAGAAAAATCAAAATATAGTTTTACTGCATGGGATTAGTAGTAATATAGTGAACGGCAAATAAAGTGGATAATGAAGGTGAACAGAAACTTAATATCATGGCTTTATCTCTTCATGCAGGTCACTATGATGTGGGCTTACCAACTGTAAAGACAAGTTTACAATTACCTATACCGAGTATAAACCTTTAGCCCAAACCATTTAAAGTAATCAATCATTTTGGATGGTTTGTCTGACTTCTTGGAGGCCAAAGAGCTGAAACAAAGATACAGCACACAGAGGACCATAGAGGCCTGTGCAACTAAACAAATGTTTTAAATCATAAAAAAAAACTTGATTTTAATTGGTTTACAATTTTAGTACAATTGTAATTCCTGACAGAAGAGGTCTAAGGCATGCTTGTAAACATCTCTCCACATCCTCTCTATTCTGTGACAAAGATTACACTGACGACGTTAATTCATGTTATGTATATCTTAAAGATTAGAAAACTTGTCCAATAGGAATCGCTCATTATGATAACTTTTGCCTGTGATGTGAGAGTTCCTTTTTGCTCCTTTCATGATTATAAATTCTGCTACCTATACGTTTTCCCCTCCCTTATCAGACCGTACTCTACAAGGTAGTCCAGACTGTTCAATGGCTGCATCAGTATCCAACCTAGGTAATAATAATAACAAAAATAAACTAATTCAGTATATTACGCAGCGCCTGTGAGTGGGCAGCAAAGCCTCGGTGACCCGTCCCCCCCTTTTGGATGGGTTGTACTGGAATTCTAATTTCCCCTCGGGGATCAATAAAGTATCTTTGAATTGAATTGAATTGAATACACTCACTCAAAGAGTGATAAGTACATTTTAAAACTGTAATGTGAGAAAATTCAAATTAAATTATAGTGCAGTGAAAACATTCTGACTAAATGTTGGGAGGACAGTGTTTAGATTTGCTTGGCTGAAGTCTCTTGCAATTCTAAAAAATATATATCATGATGTACACTCAGCTGTTTGGTAATGATGGTTAGCTGCTGCTAGCGGTGGTAACCACAACAGTAGCCATGGCAACCGAGAATTGTTTCTGCATATTGAAAGAGCAAGAATTTCTCTATATACCGGCGGTGGGGCGAGCTAGCCCGGTAGAGATCTGACCGGACTATCGGCACTGAGCTCCCGCTGCCAGTCATCACAGAACCAATAAGACTTTGAGAAAAAAAGTTTTATTTGTGTGTGACATGAGAAGTTCTGAACAAACTTTATATTTCTTTTTCATATTGTGCCACTTTTTTTTGGCCTGCAAGGGGGTGACCTTCGCTGTTGGACCATCTTCTCCAGAATTGTCCTATACAAACAAAAGAAAAAAGGGAAAACCAAAAGAAGTATGTTAATCACTGGATGGATATTTATGAAAGTTAGAAAGATAGGAGTTTTTGAAACTGGACAGAAACTGACTGCAAAGAATGTTGTTATTGTACCTCGTAAAAAGGTGGTCATTCTCACCCTGAGATTAATAAACTGGCCCTTCTGCTCCTTTGTCCCTAAACAATAAAAACAACAAAAAAAAAACCATCTTGCTTAATATCAGTGTAAAACAAGTCTTTTTTTTTATTTTACATTTGTCTTAATTTGCAGAACATATTAAAATATTTCTATGCAAATGCCTAAAACAAGCTCTTTCAAACTTTTAACTTCTTTACTGAGATTTGCTTGCATTTGAAAGTGTATTTCTCTTCAGCTGTACCTGGAATCACGAATTATAATGCTAGCTGAATTATAAATATACTTTTAAAAACACATATAGCACATTTCTTCATCAAAAATTAATATTTAAAAGCTTATTTATTCTCAATCACACTCTCCAGCGATACAGTAGGATTACATAAAATCGTCCATTTATTCAGGTTAACTTTAATATCACCTGTAATGTCAAATCTACTTACATAAACAAATGACACAATACATTAAAATAATACTAACATAAACTGAGAGAAATCACTCGTGTTTAACGTTCACTGTGATGACTGGCAGCAGGAGCTCAGTGCCGATAGTCCGGTCAGATCTCTACCAGGCTAGCTCGCCCGACCGCCGGTAGGGCTGGCGAGTCAAGCCGGTAGTTACTACGGTGGGACCTATCTGCTGAGATATGTCTGAACTCTAATTGCAGCCTTCCTCAACTTCCCGGCTACTGGATTTATGAAATTGTTATTATGTTTTGCTAAGATTTAATTTGTAAAGCTGATCCCCTTTCTGTGAAAGTTTTCTTTCTAATTGAAGTTTTGCAATTTCTCTTTCTTTATCAGAATCAGAATCAGCTTTATTGCCAAGTTCGTACAAAGAAACAAGGAAATTGACTCCGGTACACTTTGCTCTTTTGTTCTGTTTTTGCATTACAGAATATACAATTTACAATGTACAATATACACATATCTAATAAAAAAGGTGCATTTGCAACATCTGTATGCTGTTGTTTTGTACTCTATTGAATGTTCATCAGAGAAACAGCCTGGGGGAAGAAACTGTCTCTGTGGCGGCTAGTTTTAGTGAACAGTGCTCTGTAGCGGCGGCCAACTGTTTTTAAGTTAAAAGCTTAAATGTTCAGAAAATAACATGTTGATATTTTCCTTGCTTAAGGTAAGTAAAAGGCATTAAGTACTTTTAAAAATGTTGGTAAATTCTAGAGTGCTTTTTCTGATTTTAGTGTGTATGCACTGCTATAAACTGCAAACTTATACATTAAACCCATTCAAATAAATAAAGAAATGTGAAACTGAAGCAGCTGTAATGTGTAGAAAAACTGATTGATCACATCTAAAATAATCACATTTTCTTGTAATAGTGAAATCTCCATGATTCTTTTAACTGGTTATTTTCAGTAATTTTGTGTCCTCTTCACAATATCAGGCTTTTGCATGTGATAGAAAAAAAAATAGACAAGTGGAAAAGCTTAGGGTAAAACCAGAAGGTGCTAAAGAAGCACTTCTTAAGAAACAAGTCCTGACTCAGGATCCATCGCAGGACTCATCTGATCATCTGTTTTCTACCGGGATTGGGAAAAAATGTCATTTATTACTATATTGTTTATTACTTTAAAAGCTAAGAACAATGAGTGACTCTTTGGTGGTAAAATCTAGATATATGAAAAGACTCTGTCGTCATACACAGTAGATGTTTGTGGTCTTTGAACAATTAGTGCATTTCAGAAAAATTTCTGAAATCAAGAAAGAAGAATGTGACGAAATATTAAAGCAACATCTTAAAGCATCAACCAGGACATTAAAACTGGAGCACAAAACTCCAAATGGACAACAACCCTAAGCTAACCTAGTTACAGCATTTCTATCATGAGGAATGTGCCAAACTTATAGCAAACTATTGTAAAAAGCTTCTAGAAGGTTACCCATCCATCGTAGAGATTCTTCCTTGGCCTAAGACAGACCTCTTGTAAAACATTCACAAGAATTAATCTGTAACGTTTTTTGTTAAATTCCTAACACAGACACACAGACAAAAAAAACTCAACTGAAAACAACCCAATCGGCAGGAGTAATAATGTTCCAACATTTTGTACATAAAAATTGAGAAATGTCAAAGATAATTTATTGCTTTATTTTTTTTTTATTGCTTTGTTTGCCAAAGTTCCAAACTAGATCTGACAATAGAAAAAAACAACCTTCCAAGTCTATGTAAAGAGTTGCATGGATGTAAACTTTATCAATAATTTGTCATAATTTGGATATGTTTTGGTTTTGGGTTTTTCTCTTATTTTGTTCTGACAATTGAGTTTTGAATCCTGCTTCTGTTCATTGTTTTCCAGGTGGTGCTTTAGTTGTTTGCTTAGGTTTGGTTTCTTGTGATTGTATTCTGTCAATCAACTTGCAACAAGCACCATGTTCCACATACACTACTCTATTCTGTTTATTTGTTGCAAACAGTCACAGCTCATCTGTTCATGACAACCCTGTCCTGCCAA
>JAHUTJ010068051.1:0-12701 GCA_036250325.1 Characodon lateralis
TTTGTTTTTCTGTGTCTGTATCTGTGTTTATTTGCTTTGTGATTGTATTGTAATTGTATGTACAGCGCTTTGAGTGTCTCGTTGCTGAAAAGCACTATATAAATAAACTTACCTTACCTTACCTTACCTTACCTTACCTTACCTTACCTTACCTTACCTTACCTTACCTTACCTTACCTTACCTTACCGTACCGTACCTTGCCTTACCTATTCTGAAAGCGTTACACTGTCTTTGCCTTCAAGTCTCTCTACAGATGTTGTCCTTGGGTGTGTCATTATAGGTCTGGCACATTTTGCCCTACACCCAAAGGCAAAATTACATCAACTCCTACACTCTGGATTGGTTACACTAACCACCTGCAGTCTTCTAGTAATATCTGTAAGTATCCATCAGATAAAACTCTGGACTTTGATACTGTGAAGTTTTCATTTATTCATGCATACAGGGCTGACGAGTTGATACCAGGCTGTATGTCTAGTAATGGACTAATAACTATTTTAAGGGCGATTATATGCAGCCTTAGACACAGAATTGTCCAAAAATCTCAAGTCGCTCCTTGTTCCAGCCCCCCTCTCCCCCCACCCCCAGCAGTCCACCCAAGTGTCCCCCCCCCCCACATCAGACCAGGTGAGGAAAGAGCTGAGGCGGCTGAAGCAGAGGAAAGCTGCAGGACCAGACGTCATCAGTACCCAAACCAGTGAGGTCCTCAGCCACATGTATAACCCGAGCCTCAGTCTGGAGAAGGTCCCTCTCCTGTGGAAGACCTCCTGTGTGGTTCCGGTTCCTAAACCAATGCATGCCAAGAAATCGGCCCGCTACAGGCCAGTTGTCTTGACCTCCCACCTGATGAACACCATGGAGACCATCCTCACCCACCTCCGCACTGTGTTGAGCCCCACCTTGGACCCGCTGCAGTTTGCCTACAGACCCCACATTGCTGCAGCGGGCACTCACCCACGTAGAGACCGCCGGGAGCGCTGGAGAGTTATGTCCTTTACTTCTCCAGCATTTCAACACCATCAGACCGGCGCTGCTGCAGTGGAAGCAAGAGGATCCGGGTGTGGATGGACACCTTGCTGTCTGGACCATTGATTACCTCACTGACTGGCCACAGTACATGAGGCTGCACAGCTGTGAATCTCCCTCAGAGGTGGTAGTCTGCAGCACTGGGGCCCCGCAGGGTACTGTCCTGTCACCATTTCTTTCACCTCTTACACCACAGACTTCACCTACAACAAGGACAGCTGTCATCTCCAGAAGTTCTCTGAAAACTCAGCCGTTGTAGCTGAGTGTCTGAGGGGAACGAGCTAGAGTACCGGTTGGTCATCATGGACTTTGTGGACTGGTGTGAACTCAGCTGCCTGTGCTTGAACACCAGTAAGACGAAGGAGATGTTGATCGACTTTAGGAGGACATGACCTCACTAACCAGTGAACATCCAGGGGGAGGCCAATGAGACATTTGGCAATTTTAAGTATCTGGATGTTCACTTCAACAATAAACTGGACTGGTCCCATAACACAACAAGAAGGGCCAGAGTCGCTTCCACTTTCTGAGGAGACTGAGGTCCTTCAGACTGTGCAGGCCTTTGTTCAGGACTTTTTATGACTCTGTGGTAGCCCCTACTATCCTCTATGCTGCCGTCTGCTGGGCCCCAGGCAGCACAGAGCGGGACAGGAAGAGATTGAACAAGCTGGTTAGGAGGGCCAAGCTCTGTTCTGGGCTGCCCACTTGACTCTGTGGAGGTGGTGGGTGAGAGGAGGATGTTAGCCAAGCTCACATCCATCATGGACATAACCTCTCACCCACTGCACTGGACTGTAGAGGAGCTGAGCAGCTCATTCAGCGGCTGACTGAGACACCCTCGGTGCGGGAAGGAGAGCTACCGCAGGTCCTTCATCCCCACCACTGTCAGATTGTTCAATTCTACCATATAATAACTCATGCAACAGCCTCTGTATTTGTAAATACCTACATTGTCACTTTAGCACAATCACCTCCACTACTTATTGTACATAAGTTATTTTATTTTATTCTTTTATTACAACTTGTTTTTGCACAGCTACCTTGTCCTTCTTTGATTGCACAATTTTCCACAACTATCTGCACCCTACTTGTGTGTTACTAAGAGCTGCTGTAACAAGTTAATTTCTCCATTGTGAGATCATTAAAGTCTATCTCATCTCATCTCATCTCATCTCATCTCATCTCATCTCATCTCATCTCATCTTATCTTATCTTATCTTATCTTATCTTATCTTATCTTATCTTATCTTATCTTATCTCATGTGGTTTTTTTATTTTCAGTAAACTTTTGTTGTAAAGCACGCTTCATACTAAAAGCAGCTCAAAGTGCTGTACAGAATAAAAAATAACAAACCCACTGTTGCCACCCACCCATCTCCCTCTCAAACAAAAAAAAACAAAACAGAAATGAGCAATAAACTGAATGGACTGAGCTAAAAAGACAAGTCTTGAGCCTGCTCTTAAATACATCAACGCCCGCCTGCAGCCCTCAGGGGCTCGAGCACACTATTCCACAGACGGGGGCCAAAATACTGGAAAGACGCCTCTCTGTAAGTGTATGTTTTGACTCTTAGGGCTGGTAATAGACTTAGGGTTCTGCGGATGTTCCTAGGTTTTCAACGTGGACATGGTTATTAGTTCTCTAGCGTTTCTCAAGGTCTTTCTAGGTTTTTCTTTGGACTTTGGCTGCATCCAAGTCCAAGATGTATAACCTTCATTTGTGTAACTTATTAAAACAGGTGTGTTTACTGATTTTCTAAGTTTTCAAAACATTTTCAACTGATTACAGTTATTCAGTGTAAATTGTGTGAAACTGCCTGGTTTACCATGGATAAGACCTGAGGCCCCCTCTGTTATGTATCATTAATGATGATGGCTGTTCTTCCTCCACTCTCCAGCCGACCTGCTCAAAATGTTCTACCATTGAAAATTATCCTGGATGGTTTTATTTTAATTCACAATTAAAACCATTTTCTGAAACAACTCAAATGTTTGTCTAGTTGCTGACAAATGATCCCTTAAGACTAACAGAATGGCCAATGACTTATATAATACTTATGCGATGACTTATACAAAGCCTGAAACTCACTTTTCAAAGAACATCCGAAGAAGCGGTTGGATGACAGATTTGGTGTCTTTGCAGCAATGAGAAATGATCCTGGTGGAACCCCAGAAAGACATTTCTTTAAGAGTTGATTTAAATCTTTTTAGATGTGCAAACCTCCTTTAGGCCCCCAAAAATAATTCAAATAAACCCTGAAACCTTTGAATTAAAACATCATATTTGAATGATACACAGTGAATCGCTGTTATTGTTGTTACTTTGAGTAAAGTTGTTTCTGTGCTGGTACATTGATTCTATACTGTTATATTCATCCTGATGTTACTCAAAGTTTCCAAGAAGTTTTATAAGGACTGGATAATTAGAAATGTGAACATAGTTACCAATTATTAGCTGATGTAAGATGTTTTACTTCAGAAGGGGTGGGACAACATCATGCTGGAGAAAAACAAGAAAGACATTAAACATAAAATTTAATGTTAATCTTATTTTACTCTTATTTTATTTTATTTAAGTTTAATTTGGTTTGTTTTATTTGATTTCTGTTTAGCCAGCAGTCTGGATTGACAGTAATGAAGAATTATTTTTGTTAAACTGTGTGAGTTTATTGTATTTAACAAAGGAAGACATTTTACTGTATTTATTTATTTCATTTTATGTTTGTAATTTTTTTTTATTTCTTATGCATTTACTTTTTTTAAGCTTGCTATACATATTCATATATTTTTTGATTTTTTGAATGAAGACTATGTTTGAAAACAGATGTTTAAAAACACCGTCCACGAAGATTTTTTAAGATTTTCTTTAAAGCAGAGTAAACATTTTTCCTGTTTAAGTCCAATAAAATTACCAAAATTATTTCTATTTCCTAGAGATTTTAGTCAGAAGTTTGCATACACTAAGATTAATATGGCTTCAAATAATGTTGAAAAGTCCAACACATCTGTGGATGTATTTAACGGCAAACACCTCAAACACGCTTCATGGTGCGACATCATGAGAAAATCAGAAAGAGAATGGGCTGAATTTATATAGTGCAATTCCAGTCATACCAGCTACTCAAAGCGCTTTACAGTAGAGCCACATTCACATAATCACACTCACAAACATGCATATATTCATACACCGATTGGTAGGCAACTTGAGGTGAATTGCCTTGCCCAGGGGCACACCTGGGGCAGGAGGAAGCTGGAGTCAAACCCACAACAGTCAGATTGCAAGATGACTACTCTTCCTACTGAGCCACTGGAACCCATAAGTCTGATTCATCCTTAGATACAATTTGCCAAGGATTGCACGCTAGTATTAACAGCATGGGAATGTCCAGCCTTCATACGGGTCAGGAATGAGACCGGTTGTGTGTCCTAGAGATAGATCAACGTGTTTTGGGGTCAAATGTGCAAATTAACTCCAGAACTAAAGCATAAGATCCTATGAAGATGCTGGCCGAAGCTGCAGGCAGAGTGTCATCACACCAGTCTTGTACCTATGGGCTGAAAGAGCTGGTGCATTATGAGGAAAGAACCTAATGTGAAAATACTGAAGCAACATCTCATGACATCATCCAGGAAGGTAGAGTTTGGGCACTAATGGGTTTTCCAAATGGACCATTATCCAAAGCATAACAACACATTAGGTACAAAGGTGCTTGAGGACAAAAAAAGTCAATGTTTTAAGGTGTCCGTCACAAAGCCTGGATCTCAGTCACATAGAAAATGTATGGGCAGAGCTGAGAAGGTGTGTGAGCAAGGCTGCCTGCAAACCGGACCCAGTTCTGTCAGAAGGAATGGCCCAAAAGTCAACCTTGTTTATGGAAACTCAAAACGTCTGACCCAAGTGGCACCATTTATATAATACACAAATATTATGCAAACTTTGGACTTGGAACAAAATAACTAAATAAATACAGCATTAAATGTTAATAAATCTTACTCTCCTTATTCTGGAATTTAGCAAATAGAAATAATTTTGGTATTCCTAAATAACCTCAAACAGTTTAGTGTAATTTAACGTCTTTTTTTATAGCGCATGTAAATATTTTATTTCATCTCTATGAATCTGTCCTTTTAATTCATTAATCTTTCCCGCAGAAAGTTTGAACCACTGATGTTCTCCAATCCAGCTCTCTAAAATATCGTGACACCTTCTGGTCAACTTTCTTTCAAAGGTTCTTTGGTGTTGACCTTCCTTCTTAATTCACCCACAGCCTGTGGAAGACCATCCTTCCCAAAACCCGCGTTGACAGCTTCAGGTGTGGCTCACACACTCAGCTTATGCGTCCACGCGTGCAAATCTACATCTGTGACGCTACCGGAACCTGAGCAGAGGAGTAACAGCTGCAGCATGTCCACTAATGCAGGTCTTGCTGTGGGACTGGGACTTGGAGCCGTCCTTCTGACGCTTGACTCAGGTGCTTTCCACCTGAGGTGGGAGTTTACGGGGCTCCGCGGTGCAGCAGAGGGGATTGTCCTCTGCATCGCAGCCGGAGTCACCGTCCTCGCCCTGGGCTGGCTGTACCGGCTGCTCTTCTGCCCCCTGGAGCTGCTCCGGACCCCGGAAGAGGTGGGATACATCGCCGAGGATGGGCGCACACAGGCGCGGGCTGCGAACGAGGTGCGCCGCAGGAGGGAAGCCGGAGACCTACCGCCGGTGTACCCGAACGGCTGGTACCGGGTTCTGGACTCCCACATGCTGGCCAGGGGAGAAGTCAAAAATATCTATATTCTAGGTATGGGACAACTTTTAAGACTGGAGTTGCACTTTTTATCCTGGAAATTGATAATGACACGAAATATATTGATCTTGTAATAATTATCCAACCAAAATTATCTTCTGATGACGAGTTTCTGTGATTTTGGAGGAAAAAAATAGACTATGCACCAAATGGTTTACTGATCGGGGGCACCTCCCAAAATGTCTTAAGGGGACGCAAGATGGGCCCAGTAATAATCTTGGCAGGGCGCTCCAAAGCCAAAAGACATGGCAAGAGTTTTATTTAGGTATTTTTTTTATGGCAAAACTTAGAATTCAGGTCCTATACATATTTTTTCTGATAGTTTGCAAGTTCATGCTTTTAGGTTGTTATATACCAAAAATCTGCAAAATTTGATAGGTTGGAATATGCTTTTCGGGTTCCTGCAAAATGTAATGTTCCTTAATAACCAGGGCCGGATTTAGGGGGTTGTGAGGCCCCTGGGCTCGAGTCTGTGTGGGTCCCCACTCTACACAAGTTTCTTTTAATAATGCAAATTACAACAAGTAGATATATTTAGGTATCCCTACACAACAATTTCAAGGTTTACAAGTATTTCTCCATAAAAAACAGAATGACTGAAAAGTTTATTTCAGTAGTTTATTTTAAAGAATGGTAATTCCTGTATATTCATTAAATGTAGTGATATATTTATAATAATGGCTCAAACCTAACTAAATTCACAGAAAATTATATTATCACATAACACCAGTAAAACATTGTTTTTGAAAATATAGGATCTTCCATTAATCCATCCATTGATCCATTAATATATTTGGATACAGGATTGTGTAAATAGCTTCAAGCAACTTGGATTCTGTGCCTGTTCTTCCTAACTCTAAGACCTTAATTTCCAAATTAAATGGAAATAGTATTATCACTTGAGAGGGGGACTTTGGACCAGTGAGCAACAGTCCAGACCTTTTTCGCCTTACCCCTACTAATGCCCTTCTTAGGTTGTCTTTAGTTCAGGAGTGGCGTGATGCAAAGAATGAGAACTTGTAGACCATTTCCTGGAGACGTCTGCGTGTGGTGGCTCTCTATAAGCACCAATCAACTGTGGTTATCCCTGTTACTTGAGTATCTTTTTCTACCTCAGGTTTTCCTTCCACCCAACTTTCTGATAATATGCTTGCATACAGCCTTCTGTGAATAGCAAGTGTCTTTATCACTGAGCTTTTGTACCTTACTATCCTTGTGGAGCATGTTAATGACTTTCTGCTTGTCAACTGTAAATCACCTGTCTTGCTCATGACTGTGTAGACAATTTAATTATGCTGTAAACCTGCCAGCATTTCATCATCATGTTCTTCTTTCATTGCAAGTTCACCCAGGTGCACTTTTAATTTTACTTGACTTTGTTCTGGCAGGTTAGTGGTGCCACTGAAATGCGTAGAGGTACATTTATACCGATTAGGAAGCTCACCTTTGTACCCAGACTTTCCTCTCAGAAGCATTAAATGTGAAACTGTAAACACTTAATGGTTAAATGAGGCACAAAAATCATCCAAACTATCTAAAATATGCAGGGATCAATCTGATTTTTCAAGGGCATGTTAGCCCAAGCTATCAGCTTTAACACTCTTTGTTAGTTTGTGCTTATTTCGAGCTAAATTCTTCAATATCTACATTTTCCGCAGCCCTGGTTGTAGAGTTCCTTCCTTATTTGCTTTCCTCCTTCTGCTTGACCTGCTGCCAAGAAACAAGAAGCAGGCCTCTTACAACAATTATTCCATCCATTAATGGGTATATGTATTTCACACACAATGGTCAGGTCCTATGTGAGTTATGGCATTTGTTTAGAGATGCCTTGAAACACTTTCTTTATAAACGAACGCTTCAAGTTAAACCTTTGACCTGCTTGTTTGACCTGAATGTGTCATGGAGGCAGGAGGTGTTGGGGTTACTTATGTAACTGTGGCTGAAGGGCAATAGGTTTATTAAATCATATTACAAATCTTCTTGGCTCAACTAGTCACCAATTAACTATAGACTCTGAGGTTTAACTACTGCAGCAAGTTTTTCAAGGTTGAGTTCCTTTTTAATTTGCCATAATCATTTTTTGATCAATGATATAACTCAACTTAAAACAGCTGTTATTTTGCTAAAGTGCCTTGCAATTTTATTGTTATTTTATACGGTAAACCAACAGAAAGTGGTGTTAAAATGACCCATGGATTACATTTTTTCTGTGGCAAAGTCTGGCATAGAGCACGGCGCTGGTGGTGTAGGGGTTAGCGCGCAGCCACATGTGGAGGCTATAGTCCTCAAAGCGGCCGTCCCGGGTTTGAGTCCCGGACCCAGCGACCTCTGATGAATATCTCCCTCTTTCTTTGCCCCTCATTTCCTGTCTGCCTACTATCAAAAATAAAGGCCTCTAGTGCTGAAAAAATGTAAAAAAGAAATAAAAAAAAAAGTCTGGCATACATTTGTATTGAGGTTATTGTGATAATGCTAAATAAAATCCAGTGCAACCAAGAGTCTCATGGTAACTCTGGAGGAGCTGCAAGAAAAATGGTTGAGAGCACACCTGTTCACATATCTGGCTTTTATGAAGAAGTGGTAAGAAGAAAAGCCCTTGTTGAAAGAAAGCTTTCAAAGGTTATGTTTAAAGTCTGCACACAGTGAAAATCTGGAAGGAGGTGCTCTGGTCAGATAACACCAAAATAAAACATTTTGGCTAACAATCAAAAAATGGTGGAAAATTAACACTGCATGTATCCCTGAACACACCCTTCCTACTGGGAAACATGGTGGTGATAGTGTCATGGTGTGGGGATGTGTTTCTTTAGCAGGGGCAGAGAAACTGGTCAGAGTTGACAGGAAGATAGATGGAGCTAAATACAAGACAATCTTAGGAGAAAACCTGCAGAAGGCTGAGGGGCAGGTTCACCTTTCAGCAGGATGACATTTAACATACAGCCAGAGCTAGAATGGAACGGTTAGAATCAAAGCACATCCATGTGTTAGAATGGCCTAGTCAAAGCAAGACTAGAAAATTAATGTTCACAGATCCTTCTATTTAATCAGAATTTCAGCTCTTTAAACAAAAGGAATGACTCAGAAAGTTCTGTCTGTAGACTTGCAAAGCTGGTAGAGATATACGGCAAGACACTTACAGCTGTAATTGCAAGAACATTCTACAAAGTATTGACTCAGGGAGCCTAAATACAAATGCATGCCACACAGGTTTTTATTTGTAAAAAAATAAAATAAATAAACATAATGTTCCTCCCACTTCACTACTATGCACTACTTTGTCTGTCACATATAATCTCAACAAGAATCCTTTAATTTTGTGGTTGTAATGTGACAAAATCTGAAAAAGTCAAAGGGTGGGAATACCCTTAGAAGCCAGTCTTTCCCGCTTGATGTGCTGCGGGAAATCCACCAAAAGAATTAAAATGTTCCATTCTGCCCTCTCTCTCCGGTTTATTAAGGTTTGTGTTTCACATGTTGTTACTCTTTTCACAATTTGCAGGGAGGGCTGTTTGATCATCGCTGTTACTTTGGAGTTTGGAATGAAAAGGCTTTCAAAGACGGCGCGAGGCTTTCATGTCTGTGTCGCATCATGTAGAATACATCACCAAACAAACTAAATATGAACAGGTTTCTGTGCCTGAAGCACAGCCACTAAGACCTGCTCAACCAGATTTCTTTATGCATGCAATTAATAGAATAGTCAGTAAAATATCTATAAAAGTATCTCTAAAAGGGAGATGTTTTCAGATAACTTGGTTTATGTTGATGAATACATGTGACGTATAGTGATATAACTTAAAATTACATTCAATATGCTTCAGAGTTTGCCTTCAGTTGACAATCGGATGAAAATTTCTGAAGTCTGATATGTTTAACTGATCAGCAAAAAAGACACTGAAATTTTTATGAAAAAGTAATTGCCCCCCCTAAACCAAACTACTGGTTGTGCCTCCCTTTGCAGACCATTAAGCCATTAAAAAAACCTTATTAGGATTATTAGGAAACATTTGCACCCAAAAGTCTATGTCCCAACATGCTGGGGGAATTTTGGCCCACTCTTCACTGCAGATTTGCTTTAACTCAGCCACACTAGAGGGTTTTAGAGAATGAACAATCTGATTGAAGTCAAACCACAATCTAAGATTTAAGTTTGAACTTTGACTGGGCCACCTCAAAACCTTCACAAACTGATGTCCACACATTCTCCTTAAGGGTTTTCTGGTAAAGAGCCGTATTCTTGGTTCCATCAATTTCCTCAAAGTCATTCAGGTCCTGAAATAGCAAGGCAGTCTCAGGGCATTTCACTACCACCATGTTTGACTGCTGGAACGATGTTCTTTTTCCGGAATACTGTGGTAGTTTTAAACCAAATGTAGATGTAGGCATCCCAGTTTGTTTCCCCATTTTCTCATCAGTCCACTGAATATCTTTTCAAAGTTTTGGGGATAATGAAGATGTTCCCTGGCTTTGGAGCCCAGTTCCTTTCTAATTGTTGAATCTTGAACTCTGGCCTTAACTGACACAAGTGAGGCTTGTAGAGCTTTAGATGTTCTGGATGGGATGTCAATGTACTCTTATAAAGTTGGTAGGTCGGTCAATTTTGTGAACCTTCATCACTGTTCCATGTTTCTCCATCTGTTTATTATGGTGCTCAGTGTGGTTCGCTGGATTGCCAAGACCTTCGAAAATGAATTGAGATCCTTTCCAATCTGATGGATCAGATATGTTCTTGAGTTTCTTAAGATTGGGAAAGATGTGTAGTTTTAAGAGCTTGTTTAGCCTACTTCATGTTGTCAGACAGGCTCTAGTTAAGTAGTGTCTGGATTCTTTGGGTCTGGCAGTAATCAGGTTGGGAATTTGCAGGTGAAAATGAACTCAGCTTTCTAAAAAATGTTGAATTCATTCATAGTTTAACAATGGGGGGAGGGACCATCAAAGTTGGGAGGTGATAAACACACAGAGTGCTTTTTCCTCTGAAAACCTGAACCACTCCCAGAATATTTTTAAGCTAAGTGTTTCAATGGTTGAGCTCAAACATATAAAACACATAAGAGCTGACATTTTTCATAGTATGCTCTCTTCAAATAACATAGTTTTCATGTCTTTTAAATCTAAATTGTTGCATTTTTTTTTTCCAAATTACTGAATTTTTCCAATGCTTGAGTCAGACATTTGTCATAACCAACTATTTACTGATTATATAACAAATAGTTTTATTAGCTGAATAACCATATTTACTGTACATCTAAATTAGTTAACGGACATCATGAATGCAGATTTAGATCTTACTGGTAAGCAGTGATGTTCAGATTTTTAGGGTTCCTGCTGCAAGTGGGATACAGAAACATAAATACCAATGTGAGGGATTGTGGGAAAACATGCATTTGTGTCTGCCTCTTGTGTTCACCCCACTTTAAACTTATTTCATTCTTTATGCAGTCTTCTGTACTGCCTCTTTAGATCTTTGCAGGACATGTTTTCCCTGCAGCCTCTGTTACTTCACTTTCCCATATTTTGCTGATGCCAGCTGGGAATTCCTTCTCTCATCTGTTTCGTGCAGTCATTCCGTTTCACCATATATCAGATTCTGCCTATAGTGCATATTTTCCTTGATGCTGTCATAACAGATTGATTGTGATGGACTCAAGTTCTGCCCTATAAAAGCTTTTGACTATGGCACGGTGCTGTGTCACTGTGCATTTGGATGATTCTCGGGTTGTGTTTGTTATACACCCACGATATCCTGACAAGGCAGCTGTCTCAGTGCTTATCCAGCTGTACTCAAAGTTAGAAAAAGGTCACGACAAAAAGTATGCTTCTGCAGTGGAATAATCTCACACTAAACCCTTTAGAAAATTCAAACTTTTAATTTCAATAAATTATAATTCAGTCCTGGTTAATCTCCTACACACTTCTCTTCAGCTCACGCCTCAGGTTCCTGTAGGAGCTCGGTTTGAGGGCTGTGATGGGCTGTCACTCTGTTTACTATCCTGCCATATATGTTAGCATGCTAACAATTATGTGTTACGTGGGTCTGGGCGTGTATGTTTGTTGGTTTTAAAGCACTCCGGGTTTAAATAGTGCATGTTTATTGAATTGAAGGGTATAGAATTCACTGTAATCTGCTGCATCAGGATAGGGTGTTACTTTGCTGTGATATCAACATCTTGTTTTATTGTTTTTGATATCATTCTTAAAGTCAACTGACTATATGTAAATTAAATGTCAGTCCTCTATAAGTCCCCCAAAGCAATCAAATAATTATCCATCATTTTATTCAGAACTTAGGTCCTGCTGTCAGCTTCACTTTCAGTTTTACTTATCCTCCAAGCTGAGTTAAGTAAATCTTAATTATAGCAGATAGTGTGTGTGGATGTTTTATTACATTGAGTAATTGTGTTATTGATATTACTGATTAAAAATCAGATATTTGAGTACAAATACAATGATATTTGGAGATTTATTCACTTCCTCTTCACTGTCCATAGTTACAAGATAATCATAGGTTCTTGTCCTACCTTGTTTGATACAGTTCCAGTTGCTTTAAAATTTTAATTGATCTGATTGCAGACATGGGCAAGTTTAGGCTATGTTCTAGTTGATATTAGAAAAATCAACACACAACTTCCTTACTTGAAAGGGATGTTTACTTGTCTTTCCCATCATGAAGAGTGACTAAGAAACTTACAATGTATGCTTCTTAGCTGCTAACTAAGAAAAGTTTTTCAAGACTGTCACTGAAAAGAAATACTACAGGGGTTGGACAATGAAACTGAAACACCTGCCATTTTAGTGTGGGAGGTTTCATGGCTAAATTGGACCAGCCTGGTAGCCAGTCTTCATTGATTGCACATTGCACCAGTAAGAGCAGAGTGTGA
>JAHUTJ010068052.1:0-12696 GCA_036250325.1 Characodon lateralis
GGAGAGTTACGGTGTGGAGAAGCCCCAAAGAAGCGTACCACCCAGACTGTTGCATGCCCAGAGTGAAGCATGGGGGTGGATCAGTGATGGTTTGGGCTGCCATATCATGGCATTCCCTTGGTCCAATGGAAGTTAAATCGTAACTTGTAGCAACAGATTACTTTATCTGAAATATAGACTGAGAACTATCAAAAGTGTAAAATAAATATGGCAGAGAGGTCAAAGATCCAGCGACCAGAGATAGTACTTGTTTTTTGTTTCTTATAGTTAATAAACCTCTGTGCAGCTAAACGTTTTTTTTTCTTTCAGTTTTGCCATTCTATCTGCAAACAATTAATAACAAAATTGTCATATTTTACTTGAAGAGATGAAACGGATCCATAAAAAATTCAGGGAATGAAATAAGCCACCAGACCACATTGCTCTCTGCTATTCAGGGCCAGAGTTCCTTGCCTGAAGCATGTTGTGTACCAATTACTTTGGTGCCATAATGTTAGGACCACTAGCCCTGGGTGTGTGAGTAATTGTTACCATACATATTTGTGTTTTTAAGCGTGTAGAATCCCATCATGGTGTGTAGAGCCGTGTGCCCTGTTGTGTGGCTCCGTGCAAAGATATTGTTGGTTGGATGACTGTCAGGTCTCATCACTGCCCTCGGGGTGAGCAGACCTTGCTGACCACAGCCCATGTGCCTGGAAATCCCTTGAGAGAGCTGAGCAAGCAGGTTCAGCCACCAGTTTCATTCTCTTTCCCTGCATGTCTCTCCAAATGGTCAACAAAAGAAAGTTGTATGCACTGTGCATTTTCAACATTGGAACTTAGAACATGCCAACTGATGTTCTAAGTTTGCTTACTTACAAAAACAAGTTATCTGTGAATTTTTATGTAGTTTATTTAATGCAAAGAGACAGAATAGCAATAAAAATGAAAAGAAGCAATACATAAAGGTAAATTATTGGTTTATATGTCATGAATGAAACAGTTGGATCCCACAGATTAATTTTGTGCATATGTTGCACACAAATCAATTTAATTAAATAATCAATAATATTTGGAGCATGTGGGAGAGTTTGCACCCAGAGAGTAAATAAACAAGAGCCCCACCCCCATCGACGTTATTGCTGTTATTTCTGTCACAATTTTTGTTGTTGCTATACTTAAAGTTCCATTCATTCTTAAATGTTTGTTGTACACTTACTTTTCTTTAACATTTTTAATCATCTGCTTTTTAAAAATATATTTTACACATTTAAAAAAAAAAACATTTACTTACTTTTTTACTACCACACATCACCACAGCCCCTTTTCTTGACTGAACTTAGTGGGTCTGCTTCTTTGACACACACAGGCATCTGATGCGGGGACGCACTGTTCTCCGGAATAAATGTTTATCATCGTCTGCCTGCAGGCTTAACCAGTACTTGTATTTGATTAATGTTAACATGAAAAAACTGTATTCACACAGATGTGTCAATGGGATGAGAGGGTGCCAGAAAAATGAGTTGTCCCTTGTTAAAAGGGTGAGTGTCTGTAGTTTCTAATGATACGAGACTTGTGGAGGTGCTGTAAAAACAAGATACGTTTTGTACCTTTTGTTCACAGAGTTAGTCATGTCTCAGGGACTTTTAAATGGCACCGCGTGTGTTTAAGTTGCTGTAAGACTAAATGTATTTGTGCAAAACTCATTTGGGGAATTGCTTTGTGAAAATGAAAGCTTCCTCTTGGGAGGGATTTAAGAAAAAAAAAAAAACTGGCAGCATTTGACCTAGTTTTAGAGACGGCGATAAATGGGTGTTGCTTTTTTTTCATACTGATATGTTCGGGCTTAAGGGGATAGTGAAAGTTGGCAGAGAATGACAAAACTAAAACCCCTCCTCTAAACTTACTCTTTAATTTAGTGCACATACACCATTAACTGAGCACACTCTCCAGCCTAATGGAGTAGAGAAGGTTCTCAAGAATACCAGCCAACACCTGTTCCTTTGCATTTGATAACATGTCTGAGATGGATGGTGTCATCAGGTATGGCCTTCAGCCTTGCAGTAGCAGCTCCTCCCATCATCACTGAACATGTCTTTAGCAGATGGTAAGATTAATGTTTCACCGATGTTGTGAAGTTTACCTGCTTCAGCTATGCGTAATGCCACATGATATGATGCAACAGTTGCCTTGTCATTTACAGTGCTAAAAGTATGAATTCCTTTCTGCGGAGTCTTCTGTCAAAAATATACAAGGACATGAGCGTTGCTAGCTAGCAGCTCTTGGCAGAAAATGTAATGTGGCAGTGGAATATCTTCTGATCCATTGCATGAAAACACAAAATGACTAAATAATCATTGTCATATTTCCGTCTTATTTTGATGGCACAGGCTCCTCACTCGCTTTAGGTACTAAAAATTTAACCATTTTGTCTCTGGCATAGGCTAGCTGAAGTTGGCTAAATGTCCAAAGGTACTTTTTCTGGTTTTGAAAAAAATATAAAATAACTATTTGTCACCGCTGGTCTTAAGTGCAAGATGTTGGCTAATTTAAATGATGCAGAGAATGTTTTGGAGGAGAAAAAAAACTATATCTTCACTAGCAGGCACAGAGATGAAGACCTTCTGTAATGAGTAGCACAAAATTCTTCAAGAAGTGTGTGAAAACTATGTTTTGTTATTGTTGTCCAATAAAGGTTTCTTCACCAAGTTCTAAAGCACTGTAGTTTTACTTATTGGCATGCAAACCAATTTTTTACTTCAGTGTAATGCTTTTTTTAGAAGTAAGCAAATTTAGACAAATCAGATAGCAGCTTGAGCAAACACTAGTTCCCCCACTGTGATGATATATACTGCCACCAGTTATTTAAGATTTTATTGTATCAAAGAATAGTAAATGATTGTCAACATGTGCCTGTTAAGAGATATAAATGTACCCTTAAACTCTGAATAAATAAACTATGGAGATGAATCAGTTCTCAGACTTCTTATCTGAGTTAGCGTTAACTAGAGAAAAGGTCATTATAGTGGGGGATTTTAACATTCATGTTGACACTGAAAGTGATAGCTGAAATGTAGCCTTTAATGCTATCTTAGATCAAATTGGCTTTGCTCAAAACATTAGCAAACCTACCCAACTTTGACTTCATTCTCTGGACCTTGTCCTGACAAATGGCATTGACTGTAAAGAAATAAGAATATTTCCTCATAACCATGGCTTGTCTGACCATTTTTTAATAACCTTTGAGTTTAATTTAACTGAGTACTCACCACCTGAAATAAAGATGTATTATACTAGATCATTATCAGACAATGTTGTACCAACCTTTAAAGAATGTGCTCCATATTTAATGTCCTCATTATCACAGTGGAGTGCAATAATTTTGTTTCCTACCCTTCACAAATTGATTCTCTTGTTCATAGTGTTTCTTCCTGATTGTGTGGTGCATTAGACAATGCAACCCTCTTGAAAAAGAAGACAGTTATTCATAGGAGGCTGGCCCCTTGCTTTAATTCAGAGCTGCATGCTTTAAAGTGCCTGTGACATCAAATTTTCATGATAAATCCAATTATATTTATGGAAAACCTTGATATATTATTTTAAAAAGTAAATTCATGCTACTGAAATGAACAGTTGTTGAGATATATGGTCATAAATTTCAATAAAAAGGCATTTCTAGACTACTCCTTTGCAATTTTGTGGTGCACGTTTATGACGTCACAGGGGAACCCCACACATAAACTGACTGCTGCTACAATGGCCAGCAACACAGACAGCAGCCAAGAATCTGATATTTCTTTAGATATATTTCAGTCACTATCACAGAGAGACACAGCAGAGTCAGGGAAAGAAAGACAGCTGTCATCAGATGGCAGAGCACAAGTGCTGCAGCATGTGGACGGCCATCAAATTCCACTAGAGTCTATTTTTGCTGAATGCCAGAGCACGGACGGAGTCAAAATGCATAAATGATACCGCACCACCAGGAAACAGAACGAGCGACATCCGGATTTTCAAAATATTTCACTAAAAACGGACTACATCTTGCTATATTAATAAATACACACATATATTAAAGTATACACCGGAGCAGACACAGTGTAAATCCAGGGTTACAGTAAATCCAGCACTGAGTTAAACAACCGGAGGTGAAGTGAACAGCATAGAGCAGTAGCAGCAGACATTTTAATTATTAACAATATGTATATGTACTTTTGTGACAAGGAAGTGTTCTTACCTGCTGCGCCTTGATCCGTTTAGCAACAGCAACCTTTTCTTTGGCAATATTTTCACATCAGATGCTCTGAACATCAAGGCTATAGACTCTGATTCAGCATTCTCCTTCGTCTGGAAGATATCCCGACCTCTGACATAATTTCTCTGGTGAATTCAGAGGTTTTTGTTCAAAACAGTTTGCCAAGAAGTCTTCCACCAGCAATGCACCATTTCACCATATTAGGGCTGTATTTAAGCATCTTGGCTTCTTCGTGAACAGTTTATCATTGACGCTCATGCAATGAGTGGCCAGAGACTTCCCCCTAGACGTCATTTCCGGGCGACGTAGAACTTGCAAAATTTAAGATTGAAATATGCTTATTTTGGGTCAAAATTATCTTTTATCATGTCTTTAATCCTAATATCATTTCAATTACATTCCAATTCCTTCAATATTAAGATGACAAAAATTACAACATTGGAGAGAAAATGGTGCTCTACACACCTAGAGGACAACTACCTAACCTGAAAAAATTGTCTGCTGTTGTCAAAAGACACTTCACCAATAAAGAACAGCTTGTTTCTCATCATTAATAGAAAAGAATAAGAATAATCCTAGGTTTCTTTTTAGTACAGTTGCTAGACTTACACAGTCATAGCTCTGTTGAGCTATCCATTCCCTTAACTCTCAGCAGTAATGACTTTATGGGATTCTTTTAAATAAAAGTGATTCTATCAAAAATAAAATCTTTGGCATACTCCTAGACATGATTACTTCATCCTCAGTAGCTGAGACAGCCTTGGAAGTAACTGTAGAAACTGATCTGTGTTTGGACTGTTTTGATACAGTGGAGCTTCCTGAGTTATCTAAGACAATTTATATGTTAGACCAAATCCTAACCAAATAATTTAAGAAAGTGTTCCCTTTGATTACCAGCCCCATTTTGGATATGATTAATCTATCCTTAGTAAATAAATATGTACCACAGGCATGGGCACTCACTGAAGTCTAAGTAGAGAAGCTGGGTCGCCGGTATAAAACAGTTTTAGTCCAAACTTTCAAATACTAATAAAATTTGGCATTCACTGGTTTGAAATAGTTGTAATACAATCCTTCTAAGAAATCTATGAATCCTTCTAAGCAATCTAAAAATCTATGAAGCCACATTTAGGTAAAAAGAGGATAAGAAGTGTTGGGACCACAGCCATGGATTGCAACATGAATCTCCCGTACAGACTTTTCTGGAACTTTCAAAATAAATTGCATTTAACCGACCTCCAGCACAACTTCAGAAGGGGAAGGGGGGTAACAGCGGACTTCCCATGATGCCACTGCCCGCATAAAAACCCCACTTCTCCCACAAGTCTTTCTCTTCCAAACCAGTGATCATCGGGTCAGGGGAGGCGCAGTGCGCTGATGTCTCTTTGGTGGCAAACAGACATAAACTCTTCAACTGGATCCGAGAGTATCATACGATCATCAATCATATGCACTAAGTTAAGTACGAATGAATTACTGTCTGTGTGTCCGGTATTCATTCATTCATGTAAGGGGGTAATAATTAAGTTACAAGCTTGGCTTGGCTTTCTCTCTGAGGCCTGCAGAAGCAAACTGTGTTCCAGAGAATCCCCTTGAGAGACCCTGTCTCTACGAAGCTGAGTGGAGCAGTTTTCCTAGTCTGAAGGAAGGACAACGGCACCGCATCACCGTGGTTATGGTAACGTGCGGTTTGGTGGCCCGACAGAACAGCCGCCACTCTCCGCAGCTAAGGAGGTTAACTGGAAGCTAACCCTTTTGTTCACAGAGCTTTCTTCAAACTTCGTCATCGCCCGGACAACTCTTCAGCATGGTTCATACGAGGTTAGGTGTTTGGGCAGAGTAATAGAGAGATAATTAGGATGAAATGATCTAAACGTTTTTCATTTTATGAAGTGTGGTTTTCTTTGTGTTGAACTCTGCTATCTTGGTGCTAGCAGGCTATCTGCAGCACACACGCTCAGTTGTGTTCTGTGTTTGTGTGTTTTTAAAGTTAAGCCGCACTTCATTTAAGGGGTGATTTTAACACAGAAGATTGATCATAACGTGCCATCTGCGCTTATGCATTTTAACCCTGTTATTGATTGTATTTTTAAAGGTGTGTGTTTGATTCTTGTGCTATGCTATCAGCTTCTTTTGTTAGCTTCAACTGCTAACAGGTAAGAACACCTGCTTGCTGCTAAAATAACACCCAGAAATGTTGTTTTCAACCCAGTAAACAATATTTCCCTAACATCATTTTACAAAATTTGATAACTAAGTAAACACCATTAAGCCCCATTTCTCCAGAAAGATTTGGCTCTTTTCCAAAATATTTCCTTAAATATTTTACCATTTCCTTTAATAATATTTCTTTAAATATTATTTCAATAAATAAAGGCAGCTAATGAGACACCATTGATAATTGGTCATCCAGAAGGTTGGTTTTATTCAGCAAATCTTTATTTAAAACATTATTTTAATAAAATGATATTTTATCTGATCTTGCATTGTGAATGGTTGTCTAGAGGTATGCTGATTATTGACTATTATTTTTGATAACTTTTGATCCCCAGTGCCTTAAGAGTATACTGAGTGATTTTGAAGTCTCTAAGTCAAAAGCTGTAGGAGGAGTTCGCTCAGATATGCGAGCTAGAAACAGCAAAACTTGGGTCAAAATGGCAACTTCAATCCAAAATGGCCGACTTCCGGTTTGGACCAACGCTCCCTCCAGAAGACCTTTTTGTAGGTCTTGAGGAGTTACATATGTGTACCAAATTTCAAAATCCTCGGTCAAAGCATGGCTTGGGGCTGATTTTCTTTTAATTTTCCAGGGGGCGCTGTGGAAGAATTAGACCACGCCCACCAAATATCTCATCAGATCTCTTTTGGGGCCTGGACTAGGATCAATCATATTGAATTTGGTGCAGATCACATGATCTATGTGGAAATTAGAGTCAACTGCCCTTTTATGAAAAGACACTGTGCTTCAAACGAAGATAGACCCTCTAGTTATCAGTCACCTGACACAGTTTGAAGCGGATTGAGTGGAGACATCCAGATAGTGACCTTTCCCAGTAAAAAAAGTTACTTTGATGATGTCATCATATGACCCCAGAGGAACCCGAAGGTCCTCCTTCATGCCAACTTTGGTAGGATTTGGTGTTTCTTTCGGAAAGTTATTGCATTTTTTCACTTTGGGTGCGAACGCCATTTTCATGCCCCACCCAGGCCCCTAAACATGGCCAAAAACCCACGAGTTTGATAACTTTTAATCCCCCATGCCTTATCTGCATATTGACCAAATATGAAGCCGAGATAGATTAGGAGGTGGTGGGGCTCTGCGGCTTTTGCAAGATTTTGGTTTAGTAGCAGGACTTGGGCCAGGGGGATGTTAAATGGAGAAGATGTCAGTCATTTGGGTCCCAATCTTAAAAATTTCTTTCATGTTGTCAGTGAAATCCAGAAAAGCAAGAATTGGGCTCAGTGGAGAGACGGTAGAGTTCTGTGCAGTCTAGGTCAGGGTTTGGGGTGATGAGGGTTTACCAGGGGGTTCGGCCTGGGTCCAGCTTTGGGGGGAGGGGGGATTTAACCGGGGCGTCCACTTCTCCTGTGGAATTCGGCGGGGAGACCTTTTGTGATGAACATTCTCTCTCAGCCAACTGCTCTTTCTCTGCTCTGATTTTATGTGTAATCAGCTGAGTTAGGATGTTATTAAATACAGCACTCTGCCTGTGTGTAATTCAGAAAGCTGATTTGTCCTTTTTCTTTTCTGTCAGCCTTCAGGCATGTTTTATGATCTCTAAATGGTAAAATTACATGTATGACCTGCTCTGGCCACTATGGTCCTTAATATTATTGTACTTTTATTTATTAAGTCGATCAGACAGCTGCGGTTGATCCAGAATGCTGCTGCCCGTGTCCTCACTAGAACTAAGAAAGTGGAGCACATCACCCCGGTTCTAAAGTCCTTACACTGGCTCCCTGTAGCTCAGAGAATAGACTTTAAAATACTTCTGTTAGTCTATAAATCACTGAATGGCTTAGNGAGCACATCACCCCGGTTCTAAAGTCCTTACACTGGCTCCCTGTAGCTCAGAGAATAGACTTTAAAATACTTCTGTTAGTCTATAAATCACTGAATGGCTTAACACCAAAATATATTACAGACTTGTTGTCAGTGTATCAACCAGCCAGGCCTCTCAGGTCTTCTCACTCAAATCTACTCTGCATACCCAAAACCAGAACCAAACATAGAGAAGCAGCTTTTAGTTCTTATGCTCCACTAATCTGAAATAAACTGCCAGAAAACTGTAAAAGCGCCGAAACCCTAAGTTGCTTTAAATCAAGATTAAAAACTTGTTTGTTTAGAGTGTATCTGTGTTTATTTGCTTTATGATTGTATTGTAATTGTATGTACAGCGCTTTGAGTGTCTCGTTGCTGAAAAACGCTATATAAATAAACTTACCTTACCTATTAGGCCCGAGCAGGTAGGCCTGCAAGGGCCTATTGTAATTGCTCCGTTTATTATTCAGGCGACAAATGAATTGCCTTTTTCGCGGCTTTAACATATTCAAAGTCTCACCAAACTTTACCCAAAATTACAGAACCCCCTTAAGTGAGATAGGCCAACTGGTAAGTCCTAGAGAGTTGAAATTTGGTACATAGCTAGATCTCCCCAAATCATGAAAAAAAGTCTCTTGGGGTTATGAACTAAAACCAACAGGAAGTCGGCCATTTTGGGTCAAAGGGTCATTTTTGGACATTTTTCACTTTTCATATATGTCGAACTTTAACAAACTCCTCCTAGGAATTTTGAGCTACTGGCTTCATATTTGGTCAATATGCAGTTAAGGCATTGGGGATTAAAAGTTATCAAAATAGTGAGTTTTGGAGCATGTTGAAGGGGCGGGACCAGGCCTCAAAGTTAGCCTTCTCACCTCGAACAGCAATAACTTTCACATAAATTGGCTGAAATACACCAAACCTGGTATTATTAAACCCTCTCAGGTCACCAACAATCCTATCTGGTCAAATGATGACATCATCAAAGCCACGCCCCCTGAGAACAGGAAGTCACTTTTTTCACTTATAAAGGTGCCTCTCTGACCCTCTTGACCCATTCAACATGAAACTGTGTCAGAAGATAGATAACTAGTGGGTCTAACTTCATGTGAAGCACAGTGACTTTTCATAAAAGGGCGTGGCCATGGTGGTGCGGCGAAGTTGGATGTCACGCCATGGCCATATGTTTGGCTTTAATTTCCACATACATCATCTGATCTGCACCAAATTCAATGTGATTGATGCTTGTCCAGTCCCCAAAAGAGATCAGATGACATATTTGGTGGGCGTGGCCTAATTTGTCCACACCGCCCACTAGAAAATAAAAAATAAAAAATCAGCTCCAAGCCATGCTTTGACTGAGGAATCTGAAATTTGGTACACATATGTAACTTGTCAGGACCTACAAAAAAGTCTCTTGGAGCATTGGTCCAACCCAACAGGAAGTCAGCCATTTTGGATTGAAGTTGCCATTTTGACCCCGGATTTGCCATTTTTAGCCCAAATATCTGAGCAAACTCATCCTACAGCTTTTGACTTAGAGACTTGAAAATCACACAATATACTAAATGGTAAATGGACTGAACTTATATAGCGCTTTTCCAGTCATACAGACCACTCAAAGCGCTTCACACTAGAGCCACATTCACCCAATCGCACTCACTAACGCTCACACATTCATACACCGATACGCACATTGGTAGGCAACTTGAGGTTAAGTGTTGCCCAGGGGCACATCGACATATGGCAGGAGGAAGCTGGAATCGAACCCACAACCTTCTGATTGCAAGACGACTATGCTTAAGGCACTGGGGATCAAAAATTTTCAAAAGCTTTTTTCTACATGAAAGCGTGTGGGCGTGGCCACGCCTCAAAATATGACTTCTCACCATAAAAGACGAGATTGATATAGCTCCTACAAGGAAAATCACAGAGACCTGAAACGTTCTGAGATTGATCTGCCTCCGGCCCTGAACAATATTCAATATATTGTTCAGGGCTGACATCATCGAAGCCCCGCCCCCTGAGAACAGGAAGGGTTATGTTGTCCTTTAGAGAGTAAATTTTTGATGTTCTTCACCTAATCAATTTGAAACTGTTCCAAGTAACAAATAACATGATGGTCTAAGACAGTCGCCAGTACTGACTGCTTTAGCTGGAGGGTGTGGCTATGATGTCGTGGCGAACTCTGATGTCACGCCACGGCCATACGTTTGGCTCTAAATTACACGCCCATGGTCCGATTCACTCCAAAATAAATATGGTTGATCTTTGTCAACCCCCAAACATCTCTATTGGATTACATTGAAATTTGGATCAACAGCGCCCCCTAGGACACTTCAAGGGGTATATCTCCCTCATACATCATTGGATCCACTTGAAATTTAGTATACATGATCATGAGTTCATGATGGACATGTTGACACAGTTAATAGATGACATCACTTTAGTCCCGCCCACTAAGAAACAATTGAGTGTAGCTTCCATCAGGAAGGTCCGATTCACTCCAAACTGAATATGGTTGATCTTTTTCAGCCCCCTAACAGCTCTATTGGATTACATTGAAATTTGGATCAATAGCGCCCCCTACGACACTTCAAGGGCTATATCTCCCGCATACATCATCGGATCTACTTGAAATGTAGTATACATCATCATGGATCAATGCTGAACATTTTGGCACATGCAATTTATGATGTTGTTTTAGCCCCGCCCACTAACAAACAAGTGAGTCCAGCTTCCATCTGGAAGGTCTGATTTACTCCAAATTTTGAATGCTTCTTGCCAAACTAAAACTGCATGACCGAAGATCATATGACATATTGCTCACAGTGCCACTTAGTGGCGACGTGTTGAAGTGAAGCGGTGTCATCGTCGGTGGTGTATACGTGGTGATGCCAGTCTCCCGTGGGCGCTACACAGGCCGAGTTGTGCTGAGGTGCGAGGGCTTCCACGCTGCTTGCAGCTTTAATTTATTTTTGAGTTTTATTAACTTTTCCCTAGACTGTCTCAATGAAAACTTTCTGATTTCTCCTCCTCCCACGGCCAATCAGTAAACATGTAGTCCCTACTCAGCCCTTGCTCAGGAGCATGAACAAAAAAAGTAGGTACCTGTATGGAAAAAACTATGACAGAAATGCACACATAGCGAGCTGAATGGAATTGAGTAGGGCCAAATCGAGCTAGTGGATAAGGGGAAAATGTATGCCAGTGTTGGGAACACAGCCGTGGATTTAATCCTCAAAACACAAGTACAAACTTTTCTGGAACTTTCAAAATAAAATGCATTTAACCAACTTCCAGAACAACTTCAGAAGGAGGAAACGGGATAACTGCGGACTTCCTGTGACGTCACTGCCCAAATAAAACCACCGCTCTTGCTACATCCTGCCTCTTCCATGCCGGTGAACATCGGGATAGGAGGGGAAACAGCGCTCAGGTCCAAGGGTGTCATAAGATCATGCGATCATATGCACAAGTTAAGTACTGATGAATTACTGTTGAAAGAATCCGGTATTCATTCATAAAAGGGAGATTAAGGTATAAGCATTGTTTTACTTTCTCTCTGAGGCCTGCAGAAGCAAACTGTGTTCCAGAGTTCCCTGCAGAGACGTGGTCTCTACGAAGCCGTGTCTGAAGGAAGGACAATGGCCCTCATCGCTGTGGTTACGGTAACATGCAGTTGGTTGGCAGACAGAACGAGCCATCTTTCATCCACAGCTACGGAGGTTAGCTGGAAGCTAACCCTTAGGTTTTGGGCAGAGAGTTAGATTGAAATGATCTAAACGTTTTTCATTTTATGAAGTTTGTGTTCTGTGTTTGTGTGTTTTTAAAGGTAAGATAAACTTTATTTAAAGGGGTGATTTTAACACAGAAGATCATCATTAAGCCCCATTTCTCCAGAAAGATTTGTCCTTTTCCAAAATATTGCCTTAATAATATTTCTTTAAACATTATTTTAATAAATAAAGGCAGCTAATGAGACCCCATTGATAATTAGTCAACCAGAAGGTTGGTTTTATTCATCAGATCTTTCTTTAAAACTTTATTTTAATAAAATAATATTTTATCTAATCTTGCACTGTGAAGGGTTGTCTAAAGTATACTGATTATTGCCTAAGTTAGTTCCAAGACTAACTTAACTACACTTCCAGAGTCTTCCAAGATAATGCTTGGTTCTCAAACATAAACATTACATGGTAATGTTGCCTCACTCTTTTGGTCATGGTTTCAACCATCTTTAATCAACTTGTTTATATTGTGCATTGCCCATTAGTCTTCATTATTCTTAAAATTCTGCTTGGTAATTTAGTTGGATTGTTTTAGCATAGTAAAGAGTTTGTTGATTGAAATATGTTTGACTTTGAGTTGACTTATTTTTGTTAATAAATTCTTGTATTTTAAGAAATTGTGTGAATTC
>JAHUTJ010068053.1:0-12691 GCA_036250325.1 Characodon lateralis
ATGAAGTGATGGTTTTAAAACTGTGTTTTAAAGTAAATGCAGAAAGCTGAGAATGGAATGTGTAATACTGTGTAAAGTTTAAGACTGAGCAGATTAGGGAGAGAACTGTAGGATGACTTGGAGTGACGAGAGCCAGCTGCATGCTGACAGCGAATCTTTTGAAGACCAGCGCAAGGAAGGGAAGATGAGTCTACAGCCAGCTGTGTGGCTATTACCGGCATCTCCAAGGCCGAAAAACAGCACCAGAAAGTCACGATGACCATGACTAAGTATTGAGCAATACTCTGCTGGGCAAAAGTATGTTGCGCAATAACTAAGAAGACTGACAAAGGGCTGATCAGTGAGGGTATCTGCACTATAAGAGCAGTGCTAAAAAAGGGAACTGCGGTGGTTTCCTCGCAGAAGACCAGCGAACAAGATCGGACGGAGAAACGAAGCTCAGATGGAAAAGGAACAGAGACACAGCCCCACTGATCGACTGCATTAAAAAGAGGATCAACCCGTGTGCCCTAGAAAGACAGTGCCTAAAGATTAAGAATCTGTTTTCATCTAAAGCCTTTTTATCCAGACAACAGAAGAGAACTTTATCGGTGAACAGGGTTAAAGGAGTGTATGTTCAAAAAGAAGGTCTGGATCTGCAAATGTTCATGCAGGTGCATGAGGTAAAGGTTTATTGGCTAGAAGCTAAAAAACCTCTTTTGGACTATCATTGTACAATGTTCTACGATGTTTCAAAAAGTACAGCATTTGAGGAAAAATAACCCTAACCCAAGAGGTGACAGTGCCTGTTAATGACACAAACACATCTGAGGAAAAGGAGTTGTCAAGGACATTTGATTTTGGAGGACATGCTAAAACATGTTTCAGATCACGGTTGGTCAAAACATGATACCGATGTGGGGTTGGTAAAATTGGCCAGCCCATTTAAGGTTGAGTTGAAACCAAATGTAGACCTTCCATTTCGTCCACAATACCCATTAAAGGTAGAAGCAGAAAAAGGCATTGGCAGAACTATTGAAGGACTTCTAAAAGCAGGAGTATTGATAGAAACAAGCAGTAACACACCAATATATCCAGTCCGAAAGGCAGATGGATCAAAATATCGTCTGATTCATGATTTAAGGATCATCAATCAGGTCATTCAGGATTGGCCTGCAGATGTGCCAAATCCACACACTCTGCTAACTGCTGTTCCACCAAAAGCACAGTTTTTCACTGTCATTGACTCTGTTTTGCGTTTTTCAGCATCCCTTTAGCAGAAGAGTCTCAACACTTGTTTGTGTTCACATACAGAGGCAAAAAGTACAGTTACACTCGCTTACCACAAGGGTTCAAACACAGCCCTCATGTGTTTAACCACATCCTAAAACTGGATCTTGAGGGGTGGAGACTGAACAGCACATTGCTGCAGTATGTTGATGATTTATTAATCTGTGCACCCACATTGGAAGACTGTCATCGAGACTCAATGAAAGTCCTTCAAAGATTGGCTGAAGGAGGTCATAAAGCCTCAAAGGAAAAACTTCAATATTGTCAGCCGCAGGTAGAATACCTGGGATGAGTGATTTCACAAGGAACCATTGGCATTTCGCCTTTGCAACTTGAAGGTGTCAGCAAAGTACCATGCCCACGAACGGTTGGTGAGATGATGACGTTCTTGGGGATGACAGGCTTTAACGCAGAATGGATAGAAGACTATGCAGAAAAAACAGCCCCGTTAAGAGAGCTTATGAAAGAATCAGGAAATCAGTCTTTGAAAACCATGTTAAAATGGATGGCTGAGGCTAAAATAGCTTTAGAAACACTAAAACAGGAAATGAAAGTGGCACCCACTTTGGCGATGACAGACTATGACAAGCAATTCTACCTAAATGTGGCAAACAGAAAAGATATGTACGTCTCAGCAGTACTGATGCAGGAAACCTGTGCAGGTCGGCGAAAACAAGCTATTGCTTATTATAGCACAAAGCTTGACAATGTAGCACAGGGCTGGCCACCATGCTATCAAGGGCCAGCAACCGTCTCCTACACCTATGAGAAAGCATCAACCATAACAATGGGTTACCCAGTCACAATTATGACTCATCACAAAATTGTAGAGTTAATCAATCAAGGGAAGTTTGTTGTAACCCAAGCAAGATGTTTGCAGTACATGCTGCTTCTGACATATCCAGACATAACTATTCAAAGATGAAGCACCTCAAATCCAGCTAACATGATTCCCCTCTATTGTGAAGGAGAACCACATGAGTGTGTTGCATAAATAATGAAATACACAAGACTAAGACCAGACTTGGAGTCAACTCCATTACTTTGTTGACAGCTCATGTTTCAGAGATCATCTCGGGAACCATGCAGGATTCGCAATTGTTAAACAAAGAGGTGATGACTTTGAAACTGTAAAAGCTGAAATGTGTGAGCAACCATGCTCAGCACAACTGAGCAATCTGGTGTACGTGAATGTGTACAGGCGCAAGTGGCACAAACCAAGATGGGAAGGGCCGTGCAAAGAACTGCAACGGCCGTTCAGTTACAGGGAAGTGACACGTGGCGTTATCTTACCCACTGCACAAAAATTCATAAAAAAACAAAGCAGAACTCAACTCTAAGGAGGAAGAACAGAAATGTTGCAATGTTGAAACTGTTACAAATAAGTGTTCGACTATGGATGTTGACAGAGGAGGTGTACCAAGCAGCAGCGAAAGCGGAAACGATCTCTTACAATCTGTAGCCGGCACCACAAGACACACCATTGCAACTAGAAGCGCAGTCAAGTGCAGAGATGCGCAGCAGCATGAAGGAACGAGACCATCATCCCAGGGAAACGAACAATGACTGAGTGACATTGATTAAGGAGGGAAGATCCATCTCAAAAAAATAGTACAAAACAACTTATTATTACCCAGACCAGTACACACCAGTGTTCTTACCAGCAGAAGTAGAATTAGTAAGCCATGCGAATGTTAAAAGCAAGTTAACATGGAAAACTAGAAAACTTCTCAAGACTAGATACGCGCATGCAGAATGGAAATGGAGGGCTAGCATTACAGACACTGAATTCAAAACAGGGCTAGCAAATGAATATGAAGTGCATGTTAGCCCGGATGGAAGAAGATTATGTAGCAGAAATGTTGAAGAAAAGAATACAGAGTACAGTGCAGATCAGTGTTCAATTACAATGAACATGAAGGATGATGGTTTTGACGTGGAAGGGAGATTAGTGAAGATGGTAATTATGGGTACAACATGGTAATGAGAAATCCAGACACAACCGCAGCAGTATGAGGCAAAGGAGATTTGGAGCATATAGAGGGTACAGCACTAAATGCTAAAGTAGAAATGATAGGAGGAAGGATTAGGTTACACATCTCACCCCAAGAAACTAGAGCTAACTTGTTGGGTAGTAGCATAATTATTTCAAGATTAGTACTCACAAATGACCAACGGCGTATGTGTAGTTGGTACATGGATTCTAATTATCGGATTATAGTAAAAGATCAGGGAAACGTAAAATATGGTATACAAGTCGTAAAAACAACCTGTGGATGGACTGTGATAGCTCTTAGATTAGAGAAAACATACGAATTGAGGCTAGAAGAAGCTACGAATGGTGGAATAGTGGAGTCAATTATGCTTCGGAAAAAGTTCCAGACAAAGAAAGCATATTAATTGAAAACAAGTGTTATCCACTGTTTACAGTTACTAGTAAAACTCCCACGATTGAGACAGATGAAGACGAACAAGATGACATAATTCTGCCTATGGTAAATACCATGCAAAAATTAATTGCACCCACTACAACAGTAAGCAGAGTAGCAAACCCTTTAAACAATACAAATATTACGCCTTCAGTGGCACCCACTAAAACCGCATTAAGCGTGTCACTTGTTGACTGGAGAGTCGCATTAATTAACCGCAGTGGAATTGGGGAGACCACTAAGTATGGTAAAATAGTAGAATATGCTAAAAACACTATACTTGTAAATACTACAGAATTATTCACGCTTCCAGAATCAGAAAACGTAACTGTATTACCAAGAACGAGTAGCATTCCAAACGAAACGCATGCATCGGATCTAAATGATTATGTCCTAATCACGATGATTCGGTAAATTTGCCAAAGCCTAACCAAACTAAGTATGGATGCTCCGAAAAGGAGGGCTGTCATGACTATGAAGGCGGCCTGGATAAATTCTATATGGAGCGTCGGGACAACAAAGCAATCCCAAGGGCAATTAATAAATTACAAGACATTAAATGGCATGGATTTAGGACAAGGGGGGATGCACTTTGGCAAAGGGCCTTCCAGAACACATGGTACAGCTGGTCATGGTACACAGCCAGAGAATTGACGGAAAACGATTGTTTAATTTGTACTGGAGCAGCTCCAATTGTCATCCCAGAGAAGTATACATCCAAAGAATGTGCACTAGTGCAACAACAGAGGTGCAGAAATGGGGAGTTTACTCCCAGCGTAGATGTGGTGTCCCTCTTCAAGTTACCAATGTGTGGTATAAGTTGCAGACTGCTGTATGGCTCACAGAATTTGCACCAATATTTAGATAAGTGGAAACGTTACAGGTTTGAACCACAGTGTGCTGAATTTAATCTCAGTGCTACAATAGGTAGTCCTCAACTAAATTACGAGGTAGATGATGATGCAGAATACGAGTGTTTTGCAAATGGAGAATTCGAAGATGGCAAAGGGGTTGATGTGGGTAACACGACAGTAAAATGTAATGTGACTTGGGTGTTATCTTGGTTTAAACACGCAAATAGGACACCAATATTTGTTAAAACTCCAATATGGTATCAAAACCCAGAATTTGTAGAACAGGACTATGAAAACATTACCATGTTCATTCCAAGATTATTCTTTCTAGGAGACCAAACACACCCGGTGGCAGATAGCTATTGGATGTGTGGGGAAGATGTGTTAGTAAATACCTTACCCCTTCAGTGGGTGGGTCTTTGTGCACTCGTTAGAATGAAATTACCTAAAACTTTGGTGTACGAAAGAGTAAAAAGTATGATTGGAATAGATGAAAATAAAACGAGGGTTCCTAGAAGTTTAGGTGATTATGGACTGAATGAAGCTGTATATTTGAATCTTATAGGCCAACCAAGAGGAATTGCTGACGAATTTTAAGCGCAACATGAAGTCACTACAGGATTTGAATCTTTTTACCTTGGGTCACAATTAACAAAAATGTTGAGCATGTCTCTACATGCTCATCCGGGAGGAGGGAATGCTGCAAGTCACTGACTGGATGCAATCTGCTGGGTTTCCTTAGATAGAAAAACGTTTTATCCAATTTGAATAAAAAGCTAACTCCGACGGCACTGTTCAATGTTTAGGTTTAATTGGAATGTATGTACCTGACTATTGTGAAGTGCCTTGAGACAACATGTGTTGTGAATTGGCGCTATATAAATAAAACTGAATTGAATTGAATAAACTATGTTTATTATAATCAACAAAGAATGATTAATTTTACGATTGAAGGGTTTATGGCTTTAGGTGACCAATTGCATGAGACAAGTAGAATGGCATTGCAAAACAGGCAAGCTTTAGATTGGATTTTAGCAGACAAGGGGGGTGTTTGACAATCAATGGGCACATATATGCCCATGAACACAGCCCCAAGAGGTACCTTCAATGCCATAATGGTTAGACTCCGCAAATTAAAGGAAGAAATTAAGGTGAATGCTCGTCTGTTGCATGTTGCCTATATTAAGAAATTGGGTCTTGGGAATCGTGTACTGATGGATGGCTGATGATGGGAAACATCAGAAGGTCTAATGCGTATAGCGGCCTGGACCTGATGGACTCATGGTTTTATTTTCCTATTTTTCCTTTTTGTTTCATTATTTAAACATAACATACGTCCAACACCAAACATAAAGGCACGTACGGCAAAATATATATTTATGTTATTGACAAAGTATATTGCAGACCATATACTGTGTTATGCAAATTCTGCAGAATCGAAGATATTATCATGTTTTGTTTTGGAAGTTTATTTTGTCCACTGATGTATTGTGTTTTCAATTATCCATATGTGCTTGGCAACTTGGAGCCATGATGGCCGAAAATCCAGTGGGACTGCCCGTGTCAAACGAGACTCTGATTAAATGGACATTGAGGAAGTTCGGGCAGAACAAAAGGTGATGTCATTTATTCGTAACAAAGTCTGTAAGCAGTTTCTGTTAAAACATGAAGCATATTATTTGTGAAGGTTCTCCTGGTTATGTTATATTAGGTAGGTAAGCATTTTGTATTTCTTTTGAGGTTCTTTTTGTTAGGTAAGGTGTCTTCATGAAAGATTCCTTTTAACCCTATGTAACCATGTTAGAACTGTTTTGAGAAGAGTCATTAGTATTGTGAGGGGACTATGTGGAAGATGATGTTAATGTGAGAAGAAAAGGACTATAAGGACATGGTTTGGAAAGATACTCGTCAGTGTTTTCTGTTTGTCTAGGAAAACATCGGGAAGCTGCCATCCAAAGAGACTCTGGCTGTTCGGGGACCCCTCTTACGTTGCGCACGGACTCAGAGACATATGTACAGCTGTTGGAGACCCTGAATCAGAACCAATGTGATGGCAGAACAATAAAGTTGCAAAAAACTGATCTAAGAGATGTGGAATTGTTCAGAGTACAGAGTCCATATGAGGATGCAACAAATGACTTAATGGATGTGTTGCCATGTTATCCTGTGTCATTCTATGTTATAATTTTATTTTGTCTATGTAATTAGATTTGCTGTAGGTAGGTTCTGAATCATGTTAATCCATTTATACTTGCAAGTTGTGATATTCAGCTCCAGAGGTATGACATGACCAATGTTCTCCGTTACAAAGGTTTTGGTAATAGGAATGATAAATCAGGACCTGATTGGCATTAATGGTCCTTTAAATAGATGGTAATGACATGTATTAGATTCAAAACAGGGATCTCTCGTTCACATTGGCAAAGAATTAGATTTTTCTGTGGCCTCCAGACATTTTTTCCTGCCTTTTAGGACAGGTGGGTTTTTCGACTGGAGGACCTAAGCTGACCTGAAGATCCCCTTCATCAACACGTAGTTTGTGAGTTTGACAGACATGGATGTTTGTCTATGGGTGAGTTGATGAGATGTGTTCCTGAAGGAGACTTTTGGGAAGAGCTACAGAGTAGCCGGATTTGGTCTAATTAGTGAATAGGTTTAGTTTATCATAGTCTAACACAGTTAAAATAATGTGCGCATAGGAACTTTAAATAGCATCTTAATTAATTAGTTGACCCCGAAATTTCAGACCTAAATAAGGGCAATCATTTACTTTTGCTTAATTTTTGTACATAATGTAATTTCAAAATTCTCCATAATCATTCACATTTTTATTCATTTTACTCATTTAAATACTTCACATATGTTCACATAATATATGTAATAAGAATATAGAATCTCTCTCAGCCCATAGCGAGATTTACGGAATAAATCTAAGGGGGGACTATGTGGAAGCTTAAAGCTTTGCTTGGTAGATTAAAAGTGTTATTATTGTTACCATATGTAAAGATGAATTCTGTGAAGATTTTTCTGGGCATAAGGGAAAGGTCACTCTGAGCAGCATGCCAGGCCTGTCTGGGAACAAATTACCTAAGGGAGAGTTCTTGGCATGAGGAATGACTGATGGGCTTGTTATTGCAGAAGTGAACTTGCATGCTGGATGGAAACAGTTCAGCGGGAAAGACTCATGATATCTTAAATCCTGCCAGGTCACTTTGACATTAGTTCAGCAGTCCAGGAATGAGGAGTTGACCAAAGTGATGAGATGTTATTGTGTAACTGTCACGTAGACCAGTCTGATTTGATGCAGATGTTTTGGTGGTCTTGTATTCCTGGAACTGTGATTGAGAATCAATTTTGTGGATGCCAAAAGTTTTTCGTAAATGAGTATGATGATTTCGATTGGTCAAGAGGACCCCATACACACCAATGCTTTGTATCTGTATAAAAAACGCCCTGTAAGAACTGAAAGCAGGGAACTTCTGGAATTTTTGATGAAGATGTTTTGTGCATTGTAAGAAATAAAACATTCCCCCTTGAAGGCTGGGAAGAGAGAAGACTCTGAATTTTGTGAATTCCTTCTAGCTCAGTAGTAAGGCCGCACTCTTCCACAAAAACTTAGCCAATAATGTTTAGATGGCACAGTCAAAGGCCACTCTGAAGAAATACTTTTTTAATCGTGATTTAAAGCAACTTAGGTGTTGAGAGCTTTTACAGTTTTCTGGGAGTTTATTCCAGATGAGTGGAGCATAAGACCTAAAAGCTGCTTCTACATGTTTGGTTCTGGTTCTGGGTATGCAGATTAGATTTGCACCAGAAGACCTGAGAGGTCTGGGTGGGTTCTCTTTGTGTCTCTGCTCTGTTCTCTCAAACCCCAAGTCGCTCATGGCAGATGACCGACTTGGGGTTTGAGAGAACAGANACTGGGGGTTTGAGAGAAAAGAGCAGAGACACAAAGAGAACCCACCCAGACCTCTTTGTGTCTCTGCTCTGTTCTCTCAAACCCCAAGTCGGTCATGGCAGATGGCTGCTCACACTGAGCCTGGTTCTGCTGGAGGCTTCTTCCTGTTAAAAGGGAGTTTTTCCTCTCCACTGTCGCTACATGCATGCTCAGTATGAGGGATTTCTTCAAGGTCAACGCCAGTGACTGTCCGCTGTCGCTACATGCTCATCCAGGAGGAGTGACTGCTACAAATCTCTGACTCGATGCAATCTGCTGGGTTTCTTTAGATAGAAAAACGTTTTATCCAATTTCAATAAATAACTGAATCTTCAATGGTTAGGATTAATTGGAATGTATGTACCTGACTTTGTGAAGTTCCTTGAGACGACATGTGTTGTGAATTGTATAAATAAACTAATTTGAATTCAATGGTGGTTGATAAACTGACAAGTCTGTAATATATTTTGGTGCTAAGCCGTTCAGTGATTTATAGACTAACATAAGTATTTTAAAGTCTTTTCTTTGAGATACGGCGAGCCTGAGTAAGAACTTTAGAATCGGGGTGATGTGCTCCACTTTTTTAGTTTTAGTGAGGACGTGGGCAGCAGCGTTCTGGATCAACTGCAGCTGTCTGATTGACTTTTTAGGCAGACCTGTGAAGACAACGTTGCAGTAATCAATTCTACTAAAGATGAATGCATGAATTCACTTTTCAAGGTCCTGCTGAGACATTAGTCCTTTAATCCTGGAGATGTTCTTTAGGTGATAGAAGGCCGACCTTGTTACTATCTTTATGTGCCTTTGAAGGTTCAGGGCTGAGTCCATCCCAGGTTTTGAGCCTGATTGGTAGTTTCTAGCTGTGTTAACTGAAGCTGCGTGCTAACTTTTAAACACTCTTTCTTTGGTCCAAAAATTATCACTTTAATTTTGTTTTGACTCAGTTGAAGAAAATTTTGGCACATCCATCCATTGATTTCTTCTAAGCATTTACCAAGCCCTTGGATGGTGAGTTAGAGGGAGCATGTAGATATTAAATAGGAGGGGCCCTAAGATGGACCCTTGGGGAATGTAACGTGATTTTTGTGGTTTCTGATGTATAGTTACCTATTGACAAAAAAAGCCCCTGCCCTTCAAGTAGGAATGGTAAATGGACTGAACTTATATAGTGCTTTTCCAGTCATGGAGACCACTCAAAGTGCTTTACACTAGAGCCACATTCACCCAATCGCACTCACTAATACTCTCACATTCATACGCAGATCGGCAAGCAACTTAAGTGCCTTGCCCAGGGGCACATCAACATATGGCAGGTAGAAGCTGGAATTGAACCCACAACCTTCTGATTGCAAGACGCCTACTCTTCCTACTGAGCCACAGTCGCCTCAATGTAAACCAATCGAGTGTTGTTCTAGAAAGACCGACTTAGTTTTCCAGGCGCTCTGATAAAATGGATTGATCAAGTGTGTCAAATGCTGCACTAAGGTCCAATAATACCAGCGCTGTGGTTCTTCCACAGTCTGCATTTATACGGATGTCACAGAACACCTTGACAAGGGCAGTCTCTGTCTGTACTGTGTTGAGGACGGAAGCCTGACTGGAAGACATCAAAGCAGCTGGTCATTGTCCAACTGTCCACCTTTTCTCTGCTGTCTGCTCTCACAAAGAAAATTCTTTGTTAATGTTTTGTCTGATCTTGCATTGTGAATGGTTGTTTAAAAGTATACCAGTTATTGCCTAAATTGGTTCCAAGCCCTGAGCAGAATGAGCAGAGGGGGCAATGTGCCTTTGTGTCAGAGAGTCTAGCTCTGACATTTCTTCCTGGGCTTTGTTGGAAGTAAGTTAATGCAATTTATTTTGAAAGGTGCAGAGGTTCATACAGGCCTTTATGTACAATTCAGTGTCCATGTTCATCCATGTTTCACTTCATGGCTGGGGTTCCAACAGTGCCTTGAGATGCCGTGTGTTGTGAACTGGCACTATATAAATAACCTGAATTGAATTAATTTGCATTATCCCACCAGACCCATGATCAGTTGATGAAGCGGATTGGTTAAGCCCTTTCTACCACTCTGGGTAATGATGTACTTTTCCAGTAAGACATATTTCTACAACAAGAAAAGGAACTATTACCAATCATAATTTAACAGAACTTTATGTAAGAAAAAGCTGAGCTACAGTAACTGGATAAGAGAGCAGGGATCACTGACCTGTACCAGTTGGTAAGGGTCATCATGATGTAGAGGGAAGCCAAGAAAAGCATGAAGTGGAAGAATGAGTAGCTGTATTGGACCACGTCTTGTTCATTGTCCTTCACCCACCTGGGTCCCTGTGACTCCTCCAACATATCACTGCTGCTGCACCCCTGAACAAGGATAGCTGACTGTTTGGAGGCCATGGTCAACTTGTTTACCTGGTTTGTGTTCGATGAGCGAATGCTGTGGACAACAGATAGCAATGGAGAGTGTCCAAAATGTTTGATATGATTATTTATAATATATGGTATTATTATACTATGTTCCAATTTTTTTGTAGACTGTAGCCATTGTTTGGCCTCAAACTGCCACTAAGCCAAGTAAGGTTGTCAAAATACACTCTTCCGATAATATTGATACTGAAAAAAAAATGTACTCTTTATATTATACAAATGTACTCTTATTTTTATACATATTAGTATTAGACACAAGCTATTTTCAGCTTTTTACAAAATTGCCACACACTTTTGCACAGGAACACTTTAGACACAAACACATTAAGCCCTTCATTTCCCTTGCAGTGGCTCACCTTAACAATAATAGCTGAGAATTAAAATTCTGAGGTGCTACTGGAAGTTTAAAACACCAGTATTTTTGCAAATACGTCCAGAGAGGAATTTTTGCGATATTCTTCAATTAAAAATGTAAACGCAAAAGCTTTCTTTGGAGGTATTTTGCCAATGAGGCCGATGCACACAAAAAGCTAAACGATGTCAATAAGCTACAGAGCAGTGGTAACGAAGCTGAGTAACACTGGGTTATAACAGGGTTGTAACCCTGACAAAGCATTTCAAAAGACAACATTCTGATATTTGAAACGGATTTAATAATTTTAGTAACAGTCGTGTTTCTGCAACATTTGGCCAGTAAATATGCCAGATGGAATAAGCTAATGTTATCTGTTTAAATACTACCTAATAATTGATAGTCCCATTGCAGTATTGTCTGTCTGAAGTCAACTGTACCTGCTGACTAAATAGTTAACAAAAAAATGTCATAAAAAATTATCTGAAAGAGAAACTGAACTGAACTGCTGTTGCCAGAGGCTTTTTTAAACTGTAAAAGAAAACTTTGTATGCAAGCCTGGACTATACTCAGGGAACAACCAAAACCCTAACACATTCTGAGTACATCCTGCTCTGAGTGTCTGCATTAGTCTTAGTGTTTAGTATTTGCTAGACACTAAGACTAAAGCATTTCAGCTTTGCTAAAAGCCTGTCATGCTTTAAAATGGGTTTAAATGACTAGGGAAAGAACAGTGAGCAATATTACACTTGCATCAAGGAGTTGAAAAAATAGACAAAGTTGGCTTTTATTTACATTTTAATGAAAAGGGGCATTTGAAAATTATGTATATCTTCCTCAGTTGGCATTAAAGCAATCAAACCTTTCTTGTGATTGGTGACAGGCTTTTTGAATGTTTAAACAGTTATTTTTTGTTATTCGTCTTTTGAGATGAACTCCAGTCAGTGGCGTGTGTTAAGATCTTAGGTCGCATGGGCAGCGGCATGCAAAGAGTTGTGTACCTGAGTATTTAAGTGGCAGCCCTAAGAAAACGGTCTTGGAATGACACTTTGAGACTTGAAGACATGTTGGATCATTTGCCAAGCTAGAACAACAAATTTCTCATCATAAATAGAGGAAAAAAAGAATAATAAAATCAGAATCTGTCATTGTTTTCGTAATAGTTGTGTCCCACATACAGAGAGAAACACTCCGGAGAAAATAGAAATAATGAAAAGATGTTTATTTTCACACAAAATGATCTGGAACGTAAACGGGCGAAAACTCCAACTGTGGGAAGAGGGGAAGAGAACTGGTGAAAACAGGGAACACACGTACAGGGGTTGAACAATGAAACTGAAACACCTGTCATTTTAGTGTGGGAGGTTTCATGGCTAAATTGGACCAGCCTGGTAGCCAGTCTTCATTGATTGCACATTGCAC
>JAHUTJ010068054.1:0-12685 GCA_036250325.1 Characodon lateralis
TCACGTTGCATCACAGACTGTCCAGGAGTTGGCAGATGCTTTAGTCCAGGTCTGGGAGGAGATCCCTCAGGAGACCATCCGCCGTCTCATCAGGAGCATGCCCAGGCGTTGTAGGGAGATCATACAGACAGACACGTGGAGGCCACACGCAATACTGAGCCTCATTTGACTTGTTTTAAGGACATTACATCAAAGTTGGATCAGCCCCCCAAAGTTGCACTCAGCACCCGTTTGGTCCGTAGGCCGAAACGACAGTCAGAGACCTCTCCCCAACCCGAAGGCGCAGGGATGCGACACTCTCACCCACTGGGGTAAACCCCAACGTGATACAGCTGAGCTGGGGGGAGACAAGCAAACCCACCAGGCGCTCGCCAATGAGTCCCAACCCCACCGTACCGGGCAACATCACGCACCTCGTTTTAGTGGTCCTTATGTAGGTGTCTGAACTGCTCTTTGCCTGACCCTTCACTCAGACCGTTTGCTATGGGAGACTCGTACCAGGGACATTTAAACCCCGGAGAACATGGCCTCTAGGATCATTCGAGCACTCAAACCTCTCCACCACGTTAACGGTTCAAGAACCAATTATTCAATAAAAAAAACTGCTAACACCTGCATTAGTTATATCTTAATAAAAAAAAAAAAAAAAATTGTTCTTTTTCATATTTAGCCAAAGTAATTAAAAGCCATTGAGGAAGGTCCAAAGAGCCACGGGTTGCTGACCCGTGTTAGAGTATCACTTTATCTAAATGTCAGAAATCCTGTTTCTATATTTACACTTATAGAGAAGACCCCGTAAGTTGCTTGTGAATGCCCCAAGGGCAGATCTAAAGCGGAACTAGGACACCCAAAAAGTGTCCAATCAATGAAGGTGTTCAGAAAAATCTTTACAATTAGCTTGTAGTTACAATAAAAAAAAATCTCATTTACAAGCTATAAAGAACATCATTTCCCAGTGAAAAGGCACCAAACATGATATTTCAACAGTTTATTCAACAACTCCATAGACATTTCTTAGGAAGAGTGCTGCTTTACTCATTGTTTGGTAAGTGCAAGAACCAAAGCTTTTGACATGCACATGGTCTTAGCAAAAAAAATGACTACAGCATTTTTTTTCTCATTTCACTAATGATTTTTTCAAAAATCACACCAGGCTGTAGCAGCCGATACAGCTTTAATGATATACACAACCACATTTCTCTTGGAATTAAAATGTATAGGAAGAAAATAAACATAAAATAAAACAAACAAAAGTGTAAAAATCAGAAACGACTCCTACAGATGTTGCTGACTAGATGAGTCCATGAATCAATGACAAATATTCATGATGTCACATTGCTCAGCTGCTTTGTCTGGTTAGTTCTTAAATTAATGTAAATACTTTCAAAACAAAGTCACTCTGCAATCAAGAAGCTTTTGTTTCATCTGGTCTTCTGATGCTCATTAAATGAGAGGACCTGACAGAGGACCATAAGGACAGGAGGGGAGATGAAGGTAAGTGGGCGGGGCATCTTATTTCTATACATCTTCATGTTTATCTTGGTGCAGTGTAATAGTCTGGCTGCCCCCTCATGTGAGTTCCTCAGACAAAGATCAAATGATTCAGCACTTGAGTAAATAACATTAACAATTACAAGGTGCACAATGTTCTGTGTCTGAGGAACTACCAAGGCCTTTCAGCCTGACTGACCTCTTTGTTTGCTCTGCAACTCAAACATTTTCCTCCCCTTGCAGAATTGGGGGGGATAGGGGGCTTATGCATTTGTATATATGTGTGTTTGTCTGAAAGACAGGAGATTACTGATGGGCACATTGCACGTCCGGTCCGCGGTGGCCGCTTTCGTCGTCAGAGCTGTCGTTGTACGCCTCTCTGCGGCCACCAGATGATGAGCCTTGGCTGGCGTCATAATCCTGCAGGTCCACCTCCTCCGTGTCCCCGGTGATGATGGGTGGCTCCGACCGTGAGGGCAGCATGTCCTCTAGCTCCTGCAGAGGGAAAACAGTGGTGAGAGGGCAGCTTTAAATAAGTTCATGGAGAAGAACTGTTACACTTTCAAATCTAAAATAATGCTTTTAGGAACAAAACCTAGCTTGATAATCTTGCAGGATTTTTTTTTAATAACTATAACATTTAATAGGAAATGTTTTCTTGTGAAGGTTATTTGATTAAGTACCAAAGTGACACATGAGGATCTGATTGTTGTTGAGTGTCGGAACGATGGCTGACCTCTGTTATTCTGGATATTTATGACATGATATAACTATTTGTGATGGTGGTCACTGCAATAATTAAATGTGGCATGTGATCCCGACAACTGAAACTCTCCATTAGCTTATAGCAAATAGTTATGTTTTCACAAACAATTAGCAAAATCAAATGTTAAAACATGAGAAATGTGGCAGTTGTTTCACTGAATTTCGACTGAGTGTTTATTCAGGCTGTAATCTCTGAGAACAGCAGTCTGTCCCAAGTAAATGAATAATTAAATAGTACGGATATACAAGATTAACTGGATTGTAATATTACTGCTCCTGACACTCTGAACTTTAGCCTCTCATTGCACTGCTATCTGTGTCTGGTGTGGGAACCTACTCCATCCAACAAGCTCAAGATACTATTGGCATCCAAAATGTGTATTAATGACAAAGTAAAATAACCAATATTGCAATCTAAACAGTCCTTTACAATATTATTAATGTGTAAACTGATATTGTGGTGACATATTGTGTAGCACCATCTGCCAGCTAAATCCTCAGTAAATAAGGAGACATAAAATAGAAGTAAACAGCAGGCAACTCTTGTTTGGACAACTACTAAAGCAGCCGGCAAACGATTTGGTGCATTACCGCCACCTTGTGGTAGTGTTTTAGTAGGGTATACAGTATGTACAAAGCATCTGTAAGAAAATGACAGGAGTGACTTATCAAAACTAATCAGCCTCATAATTTGGCAACTATTAGATTACTTGAACAATATTTCCAAGACTTTGTTTGAATATTGTGCTCTATTAATGTGGCTGAGATCAAATGCTATGTGGGACAGAAAAGGTTTAAATGAGTAAACTAACAATCAGAAATGATTCAAATTTAGAGGTAAAACTATACAAAAAAAAAAAAAATCTATCAAAAATCATGTTTGGGTTAACTTCGAACCCTTTGTTCCTGTGAGAGAAATGAAGGAGTTTAAGAACAAAATATCAGCGTCCAAATTCTGGTCCCCAAATATCCTGAAGGTTTGACCAGTTTGAATAGGTCACTAAACAGGCTACTGCTGACCCTAAAGGGCAGAACATAGTCGGGCTGCGAGCAGGGCAGACTCCAAACGCACTGCCCGCAGCTTCATAGTCGAGCGCACCACTTTCCTATATCTCTGGTGACAAATTCCTACACTTTCTGCCATGGCGTCATTGGATGGGCAGGCATAACTAATTTGTCGTGTAGTCCTGCTTAGGAGGTACTTCAGTCATCTGAATCAAATATGTATAGAAAAACAGTGTGGGGATTAGGGTTTTAATAATGACCAACGCAGGAAACCCCAATAAACTAATCGTAGGAAATAAGAGGACTAAGTCCAGTGAGAGGGTTTTCTGATTATTCCTAGCTCTCAAATATGACAAAGAGAAAATGATGTATTGATAAAAGATGAAATGGTCATACCAACAGTTTCTCTGGGCTGATCCAGTTGTTTTCAGGAAACTGGACATCAAACTTGACAAACAAATCTCCCTTCTCAAAAGGGTTTCTGTACTGTGGCATGCCCTCTCCCCGCACCACCCTGACTGAGCCTGGAACGAAAACAAGATTTAATATTCATGACACAGTGGAGGAACACGTTAGAACCATGTCTGCATATTTAAACTTTTAGAAATACTGAAAATTGTCATTTATAGTTACACGACGCCGCAGCTTTTTCCCGATGTTCAACTCTAAACTTTTGGCCTCACAAAACAGAGTTAAAAAACCTTTCAAAAGGTTTTAGCTAATCTTGCTTGCAGAGCAAGAACGAAAGAAGAGATTAGAAACTGACCTGGTTCAATGACTTTTCCTGCAGGGTACTTGACAACAATCTGTCTTCCATCTAAATGCTTTAGCATAAACTGGAAGCCACACAGCGCCTCCACCAGCCCAATCTTATGGGTGATAAAGAGGTCGTTTCCTTCTCGTCTAAAAGTCTGAAAAACAGAAGACATGAAGGTGTTGTAAGCAGAAAACCCAGAGAAGCAGGTCTTTCTTTGGCACACATTAGCAGTGTTGCGCAGGAACATGGTTATGAGCAAAGCTCACGTTTTTGAACTGAACGACACCTGAGGAGAAACTCCCATGTGATCATGTTTTTCCACCAACCTCATGCTCTTTTTCCTGCAGAACAAGAACTATATCTCCAGGCTCAACGGCAGGTGCCTGATCAGCTTCTCCTCCAAAGGTGATTTTCTGCCCGTGCTTCATGCCTTTGTCTACGTGTACCTCCAGAATTTTCACCTCCTTCACGACCTTTTTGCCTTCACATTTTTTACATCGGTCTTTCTCGCTGATAACTTCACCTGGAGTGGATTAATTACACGGAAGAGACTTTAATCACGGTTCTAGGAAAAATGCTACAGTGTGAGCCATAGACTAAACTACAGAACCAATGTACCACTGTGGTTCTCACCTTCACCATTACAATCAGTGCACACAGACTGCATCTGTTGGACCATCCCTGGGGCCAGCTGCCTGATCATGATGCGCATGCCACGCCCTCTACACGGCGTACATTTCTGTACAGCGCCCGTCTTGCCTCCTTGTCTGCAGAGAAGGACACGTCAATAAAAGAAGTTACTCGCAGACAGTAAGAACAGTAACAGTGGCTGAACAATGAATAACTTACCCATTGCAAGCGCTACACAGTACATTCTTGCTAAGTTGTAGTTTTGTTGTTTTCCCATTGTAAAGGTCATCCAGTGAGACTCTGAAGTGTAAGTGAGATATTTAGAAACCTTGTTGTAAAACAAGATACAACTAAATGATGTAATTATATTTAACCCACTTGAGTGGATGGACCATGTCCTCGCCTCTCCTTCGACCCCCATTTCTGGAGCGGCTTCCTTGTCCACCCATGAAGCTAAAGAGTCCACCACCAAAGATGTGGGAGAAGATGTCGTCCATCCCAGGGCCACCTCCGCCTCCTTCCCGCAAACCTTGTTCTCCATACCGATCATACAGCTCCTTCTTTTCGGGGTTCGTTAGAACCTCATAAGCAAAGCTGATCTCTTTAAACTAGATAAAGAAAAATACATAAACACTTAGTAAATAATACAACAACGTGATGAGATCAGTACCTCGAAATTCTCCATAAAGAGAAATCCCTAATTAGGATCCATAACAAACAGTATCTCACAACAATGAGTACACCCCACACAGTTGTGTAAATATTTTTCATGGGACAACGGCAAAAATATGACAGTGTCAGCAGTCAGTGTACAGCTTGTATAACTCTCTCTACATAAAGCTGGGGTTGGTTGGGGGGGGGGCCGTCAGTGCTCTGACCATACTGGAACCATGTCCTATGGTCTGATGAGACCAAGACAAACTTATTAAGTCAGGTAAGGAGCACCATGACAAGTGTGTCTTGTCTACAGTCAAACATGGTGGTGGGAGTGTCATGGTTTGGGACTGCCTGAGCGCTGCCTGCTGAGGGGAGCTACTGTTCACCGAGGGAACCATGAACGCCAACGTGCCGTGACATAACGAAGCAGAGAATAATGCCCTCTCTTTGGAAACTGGGCCACAGGGCAGTATTGCAACATGGTGGTGGATTTCAGAGGGGCCAAGTGCCTCTCCCTCCCCTGCACATCAGAGGAGCAGCTGTGGAAGTGGTGCCCAGCTTCAGGTACCTGGGTGTGCACATATCCAATGACCTCACCTGGAGTGCCAACACTTCCCGTCTGGTCAGGAAGGCTCACAAGCGTCTCTACTTCAAGATTCTTTATTGCCATTATGTCACCATAATGATATTTTACTGAGACCCGGCTCAAAAGATACACCTGTAGGTTATAGACACAAAGTTTAAAAACGCTTACAGAGAAAGAGAACATATGTACATAGAATATGGCATGTAGTATTTACATAAAGTGCAGCTTGTGCTGAAACAGTCTATGATGGGCTGGTGGTTTGATTGTCAGCAAGGATATTTCTACCACTGTGTGATGAAGAGCATCCTCTGCACCTGCATCACTGTATGGTACGGCAGCTGCACTGCTGCTAAGAGGAAGCCTCTGCAGAGGGTGGTGAAGGCTGCACAGAGGACTGTGGGGAGCAGTCTTCCCACCACCTCCGACCTCTACACATCATGATGCAGGGGGAGGGCCCTCTGCATCATGATGGACTCTACCCAGTTTCAGCACCTCCTCTCAGGCAGGCAACTGAGGAGCATTCAGAGCAAGACCACCAGTCTCAGAAACAGCTTCTTTCCTAAAGCTGTCAGACTGCTGAACTCGAACCACACTCTGTGGACTCTCATTTCATTCTGCCCCTCTCTCTCCTCACTACACACTGACTTGCAGTTAACACTTCATCCACCAAAGGTGCAATATTTCACACACTTATTAGGTGCAACATTAAGGATGACCTCAGGCTTTACATGTGTATTTAGTACTTTGCAAAGTTAATTTCAGCTTCACTATTTAACTGTGTGTATATATATACATATAGCTCTTCTCCGCTTATATTTTCACAGATTGTTTATTGTACGATTTAGCTTTGAATGTTTGAACTTGGTTTTCTTTTTACTTAAGTATTAGGCTTCTTAACCGGGACCTGAGTTCGAACTTCGTACCTTAACAAGTAAATGTGATGTGAGCTGGCATGACAATAAAAATCCTTGAATAACAACTCCAAACATCTCCAAGGGCCTTGCTAGAGGGCAAAGGTGATGCCCTCCACTGCTCACTTACCTTCTTCAGGTGATTATCGGTTGCAGACAAAGCACTCAAAGAATACTGTATAGTCTTGGTTTGGTCATTTAGAAATAGTTTTGCTGTAGATGGTTAAAACTCCCTCAGATTAAAACATTTTACATTAATAATCTACATTAAGCCCACATCTAGCCACAGATAAAAGAGGCAAGTTACTTGCGGTTCTCTGACTAGTGTCACTGTGGATGTTTTTGGATGCTGTTGTTTTCTGCATCCAAAATGAAGAAAACATAAACTGGTTCTGAGTGAGCCTGGGAAGCAGTGTTGAGGAAAAACTCTTCAAAGGAATCTCACTTTAAAGAACAAAGACGGCTTGCTGGCTGAGTCGCCCTTAACCAGGTTATCTTTGTAGTTTTGGTCTATAACAAAAAAAGTCAGACAAAATGTGTCGTCGACAGTGAGATGTTTGGTGACGACATCAGTTTGTATCCAGCAAAGGGATACATTGTACACAACTGTCAATTCAAAGTGTTTTTTACACTCTGTTCATAATCTACTGTAAGGAAATGTGGTTATCTCGACACCAATATCCATCACCAGGAGGTCGCTTAGAGTCATTTTGATTTTTGATCTGCCTTAATTCATAAGAGCCAGTTGGCCCAAATGAGCAAAAGAATCAAAATAAGTAAGAAAAGGATGGTATATGAAATCTTAAGAGAATGATATCCAATTAAATTATAAGTGTGATTTGGGTGTTTGTATGATCATCTCTCAAATTCCTAAAAATACTAAACAAGGAATAAATACATAATAGTTTAAAATACAACGACAGCTCAAAATGAATTTTTGTCACTCAATTCAGAAATTGAAACTCATTACTTGGATTTATTGAATATAGCTTAACAATGTCAAGCCTTTACTTCTAATCATTTTGATGATTGTGGCTTACACAGAATAAAAACCCAACATTCAGTGTCTGAGAAAATTTGAATATTGTGAAAAAGTTAAATATTGAAAACTCATTATTTGTCACACACAAACTTAACTAATTAACTCAAAACACCTGAAAAGGTTTCCAGAGCCTCGAAATGGTCCCTCTGTCTGGGTTATGGACAGAGGTCCAGTCAGCAGTCATTCACACCCTCCACAAGGAAGATAAGTCACAACGGTCCTTGCTACAGACGTGGTTGTTCACAGGGTGCTGTATCCATGCAGATTCATAGACAGTAGAGTGGAAGGAAAAATGCACCAGAAACAATAACCTGCAGCCTTAAGGATTGTAAAGCAAAATATATTCAAGAAATTAGGGGAACTTCACAAGGAGTGGACTGAGGCTGGAGTCAGAGAATCAAGAGGCACTACGCAGACGAATCTACACATGGGCTACAAATGTCACATTCCTCATGTCAAGCCACTCCTGACACAGAGACAACACTAAAAGTGTCTCATCTAGACTAAAGAGAAGAAGAACTGGACTGTAGCACAGTGGTCCAAAGTCCTGATTTCAGATGAAAGTAAATTCTGCATTTCATCTGGAAATCAAGGTCCCAGAGCCTGGAGGAAGAGCGGAGAGGCCCAGAATCCACGCTGCAGTTCAGTGTGACGTGTCCACGGTCAGTGATGATTTAGGGTATCATGTCATCTGCTGGTGTAGGTCCACTGCGTTTTCTGAAATCCACAATTAATGCAGCTATCTACCAGGAAACTTCAGAGCACTTCATGCTTCCTTCTGCTGACAAGCTTTGTGGAGATGCTGATTTCCTTTTCCTGCAGAACTGCAGGGAGGAAGATGAGAAACACCAGACCCAACAACAGAGGACATGGAGGCTGAAACCTGTGCTTCCATAACCTTTCAGCAGAAGCACAAGCTGATCGCCTCCATTGATGCAGTAAATCATGCAAAAGAAGCCCAACCAAGTATTCAGTGCATAGTTAGGAACATATTTTCAGAAGTCTGACAGTTGTATAAATCTTTTTTTTTAAATCGATCTTAATATTCTAATTTTCTGAGACACTGATTTTCGGTTTTGGGGCTGTCGCTGGGCAATTCGGACTTTTAGCTCCCTCCAAAGATTTTCTATTGGGTTCAGGTCTGGAGACTGGCTAGGCCACTCCAGGACCTTGACATGCTTCTTATGGAGCCACTCCTTAGTTGCCCAGGATGTCTCCTTCTGGTTGTCGTCCTGCTGGAAGACCCAGCCACCCCCCCATCTTCAATGCCCTTACTGAGGGCAGGAGGTTGTTGGCTAAGTTCTCCCAATACATGGTCCCATCCACCGTCTCCTCAATATGGTGCAGTCGTCCTGTCCCCTTTGCAGAAAAGCATCCCCAAAGAATGATGTTTCCACCTCCATGCTTCACGGTAGGGATGGTGTTCTTGGGGTTGTTCTCATCCTTCTTCTTCCTCCAAACATGGCGAGTAGAGTTTAGACCAAAAAGCTACATTTTTGTCTCATCAGACCACATGACCTTGTCCCAATACTCTTCTGGACCATCAAGATGGTCATTGGCAAACTTCAGACAGGCCTGGACATGTGCTGGGTTGAGCAGGGGGACCTTGCGTGTGCTGCAGGATTTTAACCCATGGCAGCGTAGTGTGTTACTACTGGTCTTCTTTGAGACTGTGATCCCAGCTCTCTTCAGGTCATTGACTTTGTCCTGCCGTGTAGCTCTGGCTTGATCCCTCACCTTCCTCATGATCATTGCTGCACCACGAGGTGAGATCTTGCATGGAGCCCCAGATCGAGGGAGATTGACTATCATCTTGAACTTCTTCCATTTTCTTATAATTGCACCAAGAGTTGTTGCCTTCTCACCAAGCTGCTTGGCTATTTTCCTGTAGTTCATCCCAGCCTAGTGCAGGTCTACTATTTTATACTTGATGTCCTTACAGCTCTCTGGTCTTGGCCATTGTGGAGAGGTTAGAGTTTGTTTGATTGAGTGTGTGGACAGGTGTGTTTTACACAGATAAGAAGTTCAATCAGGTGCAGTTAATACAGGTAATGAGTGGAGAATGGGAGGGCTTCTTTAAGAAGATCTAAGAGGCCCATGAGAGCCGGGATTCTTACTGGATGTCAGGTGATCAAATACTGATGTCATGCAATAAAATGCAAATGAATTACTTAAAAATCACAGTGTGATTTTCTGGATTTTTGTTTTAGATTCAGTCACTCACAGTTGAATAGAATCTATGATAGCAATTATAGAGCTCTACATGCTTTGCAAGTGGGACAACCTGCAAAATCAGCAGTGTATCAAATACTGGTTCTCCCCAATGTATATGAGTTTCACTTTCTGAAATAATTGACAAAACCCCCCAGAAACTTTCATGATATTCTAGATATTTTTTTTTTTTGCCGTGTTGTTTTACATGAGTGCGGAAAGACTGTCCTCCCAAGTAAGGAAGGAATCCATCAAGTGTTTACCTTGTCACCAGCATCTGGGTTCTTGTCAGGGTGATACTCTTTTGCCAGTTTCCGGTATGCCTGGAACGACAAAGACAAAATGGCTTTTTTCCCATTGCGTTTATTGTTCACACTTCATAAACTGTGTGACCTTTCCATAACCAAGGAACACCTGAAGGAAGCTGGCTCACGGTTTATGCAGTCACTGCTGCTAGCATAGACACCCAAATGTTTCAGCCGGCGAACCTGAAGCTACATCCACGGTTATATGCTTATCCGTTTCTTTACCAGTTAAGAACAACGTAATTTGTTGATCGGCTTTGATTTACTTAATTACACAATGATTCGCCGTTTAGTTTAAAAAAGGGACCCGACAACTTTATTGCTAACGAAAATCAGAACTTGCTAATTAGCATCCCATGCTAACACCTAAAACACCGCTCTACTGTGGTGGCAACAGGTACATTTACTAACTAAATATACATAAGAATAAGTGATAAAACAACTTGGCAACATTTACGCGATAACTGAATGTTCAAAGCCGGAAACAAACATCTTCGTCATAGCCATGCTAGTTAGCTTGCATGTAGGAACGCTTTTGCCATGACATATCACGCCAGCGGATCGGAGCTCCGTCACATGTTAAGAAATTTATCTCAGTGCACAATAAGAAGTGACTCCAACGCAGGTAATTGGTTAATCAGTTAATTAAAATACGTCATTAAGCTATAAGCTGCTGTCCCGCTGGTTAACCCCAAAACTAAGAGATAAACTTATTGAAACGAAACAACAGCTCTTATTACACCCCTAATATAGTCTATACTACTGCAGTGTTAAAGTGTATAACCTTTGAGGGAACAAAGTAGCAAATGATTATTACAGTGTTTTAACAAACTGTGGTAACTAAAACGCCACCGATATTTAAGCTAAGGCTAACGTGAGGTCAACAGTTCCATCAGCACAAGAAACACAAAAGTTTACACATTACAGCTTTAGACTAAATGGCTCAGCTCTCTAACGACTACTACAGTCAGCCTGGATGCAACTAAATGTTTACTTATCTGCCCGGAATTTAAAGAATATATAATGGTTAAAGGTTATAGCCGCCTCGTCACATTTAACACGCTAGCAACTTTAGCATGCTAGGCTACCTCCCAGCTAATATTAGCATAGCAAACCATTTCCTGAATCAAGAAATGATTTTTTTTTTTAAGTCAAAATTTTACAGCGTAGCTGTTTCTTTTTCATCTATTATGGGTTTTTATGCTTAATTACCTTCTTCAGCTCATTTTCAGTTGCGGACGGTGAAACTCCAAGAATGTCATAGAGTCTTGTATCGGCAACATTGGCCATGGTGATGTTGTGGATGTTGCTTCTACAAGGAGGAGGATGGACAAAGAGACGGAGCCGGTGGAAAATGTTTTGCCCGAATTGTGCGTCAGTTTCCGGGATGTTGAAGTGTCTTTGTGTACACTGCTGCCCCCCTACGGCCAGAGTGCATCATGACAGCTTAGGTGCTACATTATGAGACAAAATTCCTGGAAGCCACAAATAACGAGAAAAAAACAAGAGATTTTCACAGGTGTCAAATTTATTTCTACAAATAAGCCCTGTGGTTATTTCTTGTTTGTTTTTATTTTAATTTCAATGGAGTGAAATATTTTTGTTTTCAGTTACCTTACTCTAAATTTAATTCACATTGGGTAATGATCAGTCACAATGTGCAAGAGCCTGATGCATAGTCATGTTTTCTTTGGGATCTATTCAATAAATATGTATATTCTGTTCTAGACTCATTTTATATGCAGCATAATTGACACCTTCCAATTTACAGAGCTTTTAAGTGTGAAAAGCCTCCAAAGAAGGTGAGTGGAGTAAAATCCAGCTTATACTGATCATCAATAGTATTACGGTTATAAACAGTATTTAAGGATATTTTCATAACATTTAACCCAACCAGACTGTAAAATGACTTATAAATAATGTTTTTCTGCTTCATCCAGTTTTACTCCTTCCACTACCCGATAATGTCCCCAGTTGAGGTCAGCAGCTCCCCACCCCCACTGTAAACAGTGTTGGCAAAGCACTGGTTCCCCCTCTTGAGGCGCCGGACGGTTTGCCAGAATCGCTTCGGGGCCAACCGGTAGTCCTACTCCATGGCCTCACCGAATTCCTCCCAGGTCTGAGTTTTTGCCTCTGCCACCGCCCAAGCTGCAACACGCTTGGCCCCACGGTACCGCCTCAGGAGTTTCACAAGCCAACCACAGCTGATACGACTCCTTCTTCAGCTTGACAGCGTCTCTTACTGCCGGTGTCCACCACCGGGTTCGGGGATTGCCGCCGCGACAGGCACCGCAGACCTTACGGCCGCAGCTACGGGCAGCAGCA
>JAHUTJ010068055.1:0-12678 GCA_036250325.1 Characodon lateralis
TTGTGTCCCACTTGTTGTTGATTCTTCACAAAAAATTTGAATTTTATATCTTTATGTTTGAAGCCTGAAATGTGGCAAGAGGTTGAAAAGTTCAAGGGGGCCGAATACTTTCGCAAGGCACTGTAAGAGTCTCAAAGCTGTCTCAAAGCTTTTCCACTTTGACACAGCCAATTCGATCCACATATTCTTTCCTGCATCGGAACCTCCTGAGCCAAACTGTACCTACGTCTGTGAGCTGGATTCATCCTTCCCAGCTGCAAACCCAAAAATGGCTGACACATCCTGAAGTGAAAAGCATCATATATTCCATCATATATCTAAACCCCATTTAACAAAACATATTTTCGTATGGCTTATTGTCTTGAAAAATGTAGAAATAATAATTGGTGAGTTTGGATCTTCAGGATGACACTTTCAGTGTTCAGGGATGTCTATGAGATACAACAGTTATAAATCTAATTTCAATGGTTAGCACAATTTTGCTATTCTGGAATCAAAAACAATGTATTAAAAAAGCAAAGTTACTTTGTAATTTTTTTTTTTTAAACAGGTGTTACAAATTGGACCAACTCTGTCGCTGATAGTACAGTTTGGCTGATAAAGAATCTATTTACCAAAATGTTGCTCCAGCAAATTTCCACATTACACATAGCAGTCTCTAGAGCATGGTATTCAGTGCATTGAAACATCAAAGAGAGCAACATACTTTTAAATGCAGTACTCTTGATTAAAAAAACACCTGGTCTGTTCTTATTGGGAAGTCTTCCTCATAAATATTACACAGAAAGAGCGTTCAGTTTTATAATGTCATTCATGCAGCCTGGCTGAAAAGGTGTCAGAATAAAATTTGTAATTATTTCTGATGGCGTGGAAAATGAATCAGGTTCAGAGGGTGTTACCTTCATATTTTCTTGGATTCCATTCAGTACAAACATCATTACAACAGTGCTGGCTTTGCACTAGGCTGCAATCTTGTCCTCCAATCCTTGGGTACCAGAGCTCCTAAATCCTCTGCGAATCTTATCCTAGGCACATCCATAAATCTGAGGAAAGCATCTTTTTTGCTGTTTTCCATTACAAAACAAGAACAAGCATATCTGAACAGTGTTAAGGACACCATTCTTTGATGTTGTCAGACATCACAGAGGCAACAGCATCTATGAGGTCATTTTGTGCTTTACTCTCTCTAAACACTTTGAGTAATTGTGAATATTTTATATTCTGCTAAATATGCCCTTTCCAGTTCAATGCACTTCTGTCTGCAAAAAGCAGTCAAAGCCTTAGGACTTCTATACATGAACTAACCTGTGGGCCAAGAGTATCTTTTGCTGTTGCTAAGGAGAAAATGTTGAACATCTTTGGCTTTTCTGGGCTGATTGAGCTGTTTGTCTAGGTTTTCATTAAATGGTCTTTTAGGTGCACCAATGCACATGTGAGGACGTAAGTTAGTTTCAGTAAAAATCAATCAAAAGATGCAGTGTTTTGTAGAAATCATTGGAAACAAGCAGGTATACAGCAGGTATACTTTAGATAACCAACCTACTGGAAATTATCATAGCTATTGTCCTTCTTAGGTCCAATGAAAGGTCTTCTCTGAATACTTCAAAGTGAGTTTTTTTAGCACTGTGAGCTCAGAAAAGCTTGGACAATAAACTTTCCTGAATTTTTCCTTTGCCTTGAGGTTACCATTACCAGACCATCAGCACACAGGAGCTGGCGAGGTACATCCACTGATGGTTGGGAAGATACATTTCCAGCAACCCCCACTAATGCTGCATATAAACTAGATATCATTGACCACCGATAACTAGCAGCTCAATCCATTTAACAACCCTAAATCACATAAACATGCACAATGTGTTTTATAAAAACTCAGTGATTCTTACATTGTCTTTGGCGTTTGATTAATTACAAGGAAATGTAGACACCTTTTGACACTGGAAGATTTTTATAGCCCTTCCCTTTTTCTATGACTTACTCTAAAACCAGTTTGAGTAAGCTTTTCTGTCATTCAACTCGGCTTTAAAGTAAGTCTTGTATTTAAATTAGGAAAAAGGAAGGGGCGTGAATCATTTCTGTTTGCATTGTAACTGGACATTGGATCTTTGTCAATTTGACAACAAATGTGAGACAAAATTGTTTATTACAACAAGAAAAAACAGTGAGACTTTAAACATTCCTTTTGCAACACTTAGGTGAGACAAACACAGGTGGAAACAGAATCACGGACTCAGTGTAAAGGAGAACAATTTTTCTGTTTTAGTAAGTGAAAGCTAATCAGTTAGTCAAGAGGTTTTGAACTGTGAAAAAATAGTAATGTGGTAAAATATGCATCTTACTTGGTTTGAGATTGATAATCTTAAAATATTGATTTGATTCAAATAGGAAACTTATCCCTTTTGTTTTCCCCCAGGACCTAAAACAGCAATTATTAAACCACTGTTGAAAAATAACAATTCGCCTATCTGAAATCTTTTATTCATCAGTAAGTTTATAGAAAGAGCTGTGTTTCAACAGTTAAATAACTTCTTTAAAATGACCGGCTGCTTTGACGTCTTCCAATTGGGTTTCCGTGATCACCAAAGTTCCGAGACTGCCCTTGTCTAGGGGTTCAGTGACATCTGCATAAATGCACACCGTGGAAGATCCATAGTGCTGGTATTATTGCACCTCAGCGCAGCATTTGACACTGTCTACTGAAACAAACAATAGGTAACTTTATTTCAGAGTTGACAAAAACACATGCAGTGTTCCCCAAGGTTCTATCTTGGGGCCCCTATCTACATGCTCACCCTATCTTAGATTATACCAAACAACAACATAAGTTACCATAACTATGCAGATGACACACAGCTCTACATCACTTAATCCAATGGGTTCATTGTCACGAAGTGACAAGCTTCTTAAAGCATAGAATAACTCAATGCCTGGATGTGTCATAATTTTCTTCAGTTGAAACAAAAACAAAACTGAAGTAATTGTTTTTGGATCAAAGGAGGAGAGATTAAGATTCAGCACACTTCAGTTAACACTTCAGTTAACATCTTCAGTTATTACAGCTAGAAACCACTGACCTGGGGGTAATGATGGACCTAGTTCCATTTTGTATAACCTTTGCCCTTTAAGGCTAACACTAGTTGGTTTATCCTTTCGCACACGCGCAAACACTGAAAACTTTAGATTATGCCCAGCTGCTGGGTGGGCCTCACCTGTATAAATTGTCCTCAGACCTGGTAATCGGCTCCCGCTTTATTCTGCAGCGTCAGCTGAGAGCACTGATTCCTAAAAATTCTTAAGAGCAAGAAGAATGGTGAGCAGCAGCACCATCCGCCATTGCCCAGGTGGTCAGACTGGCTTACATCATGGTTTATGACCTGCATGCCATCTGCAAGGGTTGCCTCGGACCTAACCACTGGGGTCTGGCCCCATCGCTGCTGCCCTAGCTGCATGCGCCTCCCTCTGGAGGAGAGACAACAGCGGCTCACCATCTTCTCTCCGCTTGAAGGGGAATTCTCCATAGCGGACCACTAACCGCTAGAGGCAGTCTTATAATGCTAGGCAGGAATCGGATGATTACACCTCTGAGGGGGGAACTGGCAGCACCTCTGCTCCCTTTCTGTGGATGAAGGAAGAGGAGGTGAGTGCACAATCAGCCCGTGCTCAAGGCCTCTCGATGTTGGGCATGCATGAACTTGCTCTCGATCAGAGTAATTTACAGAGGAGGAGCAGACATCATGTTCGGAGGGATTCCTGACACAGAGACTGAAGCCTCCATCCCAACCTGATCTATCAAATCTGGAGCAGATTCAACAGAGCAGCATTGGATCTGTTCATGACACTGGAGATTGCACAGTGTGAGCTGTGGTTCTCACTGAGGCCACAAGAGGGTCCACCAATAAGAGTGAATGGCTTTGCTCCCACTCTGTGGCCACCGATGCTCCTTTATGCTTTCTCCCCGGTCCCGCTGATCCTGTGGCTCCTGGATCAGGTGCGGGAGGAAGAGCTTTCAGTAATTGTTAAAGCCTCAAGTGCACTGGTGCTCCATGGTTCCCCAGTCTACAGTAGCTGCTGTCAGGCCCTCCATGGCAGCTACCGTGGAGGGAGGATGCGCTCCTCGAAGTGGAAAGGGGCGATAAGGAGCTATACAGATATAAGCCAACGTCTCTGGGTCTGGACGCTGAATGGGAACACTTAATGAAGCTTGGCCTCCAGTGGTAAGAGAAGCAGAACAAATCAAAGTCTGGATCTGCCATCAATTTCTTCAGTTAAAAAAGGAGGAGGTGCACCCTGATTTGCACACAGAAGCTTCTCTGGGATTCCCCAGAGATCAATTGAATTTAAGAACCAAAGAAATATTCTAAAACTGTAACAAAATACCATATCTCTATACATTTTAAACAGTGGTGATTGCTCTAAGACTGCAAGGGAACCTCAGCTACCCCTAAGATGTCAAAAAATAAGTGATCAAATATATACTGTTGTGTGTACATGTCATTGACTAAATATGCGCTACAATGCGCTCAACTTTTGTTCAGAATCAGCTTCTTATCACTGGTAATGNTCAGCTTCCCCTAAAATGTCAAAAAATAAGTGATCAAATATATACTGTTGTGTGTACATGTCATTGACTAAATATGCGCTACAATGCGCTCAACTTTTGTTCAGAATCAGCTTCTTATCACTGGTAATGATGCAGCTTTCCTCTCACTTATTCCCGCAGCTTCACAGTGAGTTCCATAGCAAATCAAAAATGCTGGGCTTTGTCCCGCCCATCGGACGCTCAGCGTCTCTGGGAGTCTATGGGGCAGTGGGCTGGCCTCGGCTTCCCCTCCTTGAAAGACCAGCATCCACCACTGATTTTAAACTGTGTCATGAAAACATGAACACAATGTCACCTGAAGTACTCCATGGCATGGTATTTCCAATGCCCAAATCATTTAAGTGTGGCGTATGGCAGAATTATAAAATGCTAAAAACTTTACCATCACAATGTCATGATCTGTCTGTGATTGGGGTTTTTGAGTTCTGTTTACTTCCCTTCACTGCCATGTTCTGCACTTGCTTTATTTCCGTTCATTCAAGTTATTAGATTCATTCTGTTGTTTAAGTGTTTGTTAATTCTCTGGTTATATATTTAGTTTTGTATTTTCCTGTAGATCTGTTGGTAGTCTTTTGTTTACTTATTTCTGTTCCCTCAGATTTTTTCTGTTACCTCCCTGCTCTCCTGCATTCCCTCTTCCTCCAGCTGCATCCGATTCCCTCCTTGATTAGCTTTGTCAGTTCATTGGTTCTTTCTCCACCCTACCTCTGCATTTATACTTTGTGGTTTTCTGTTTTCGCCTCTGGTTCCTCCTTGAGACCTCCCTGCTTATTACCTACTCCATGTCTCTATGCCAGTTACCTTGTCCGTGTTCCATGTCTTGCAAGTTCAATTATCATAATCATTAGTGAACAATACACCAAGACGCTTAGTCGTCTTTGCTTGAGGCAAAGACTGTATTATAACCTAGAGGAAGCAGCCTAGTCTTTTCTGGTTGAGAAAAGTAGACTTAGCTGTAGATAACCCGAATCGCATTTTTAGCTGCTTCACACACAGCAGGGAACTACTCCTTTGCATGCTTAAGGTCAGGCTCAAAGACGCTGCATCATCTGTAAAAAGCATCCATAACTACACTATTACAAACTGGATAATGACAAGGGGCAGCACTGGCGGGTTGGTGTCCAAACTAACAACAAAAGCACTTCATTTGAATAAGAGATGCTTCAGATGCTTCAACAGACCGTACGCAAATCTGTAGCTACTTTAGTCTGGCAGATTAAATGCTCCAGTGATTGTGGACTGTCGGGAAGACAAAGACGGTCCGGTTGTAGTTTTTTTTTTCCTAGCTAGGAAAACTGCATCGGATGAATATGTTTTATGTGCAGATGCATGTTAGTTGTATTGGGTCATGTTAGCCAAATGTTTTCTGTTTTTGACCGTATTTTTCAAATGATGATGGAAAAATCTGCAGGCATGTCATTTTGACAGGTTGCAATTCACATCCCTGACCACTTGGTGGCGAGTCAGCATATTAATTAGCTGTTTTCTCGCTTGATGCATCTAGGCGCAAGCTGCCACGAGCAAGCGGCTAGGAGGTTAGGCGGGACTACAGAGTGCAGTGGGAGCAGGAATTCTTCTGGCTGTGGAGGGAGGATAAAAAAAATGTCCTGCGACATATGTCAAAAGATACAAGACACGAATTTGTCCGAGGACACACAAACATGCAGATATTAAAATGAATGAAAATAAATGCCATTGACTGTTTTTAAATTAAAGTGATGGATAAAAGTAAATTATGAAAGGATTTGTTTGACCCTGTCAGTCAAAATGACGAACAACAAAAAGTCTAGCAACCTCAGGTTCAGGCGTTTAGTTGTTACTGTTTCACAACAAATGCGACGTACCGGCTTTCAATCTGCAGCTGTTGCGTTCGGTATTGAAACCAATTCCATCTTAATTTTTCCAAATCTAAGCTAGTGTTTCTCTGGCTTGCTACTCCTCAAGAGGTTCTCATGCTACACTATGAGGTACGTAACAAGACCTTGCGTCTGGCATGTTCATGAAACAAAGGGTCCACTCCTCCCTACGCTGAATGAAAAGGGGAGGGCTGAGTCAAGACTGATGCACCGGAATGAAACCTTTTGTCATCTAGTTTCTTTTGTAGAAAGAGAGGGAGACACAAGGAGAACAAACAAGAATGCAAACAGAAAATTTCAATCTCATTTTAATTTATCATGCTATACATTTTATTCAGGCGATCAATTGATTTATTGTTTATCACAACTCTATATAATCCAGATACATGCCAGTTTCCTGCCCTGTGCATCTCCATGTTCAAGGGCTCGTCCTTCTTCTGATGTACTTCCACATCATAACTCCACCCCTCACTGCACCCATAACTTCCTCCTCCCTTCCTGTGCTGCCTCTACAAATGGAATAAGAGCACTAATGTGATTGAGAAAGGGAGAGAGAGAAAGACAGACAGAGATAGAGTAAAGGGAGGGGTTCTAATTTAATAGAAACTCCATTTGGCTAATGGAACAGTGGACTGACCGGCCAGTCTTATACCCACAAACACAGACACACACACACACACACACACAGATTCATTTACTGTTCAGTGTATGGTACCTTGTGAGTGTGGGAACCTATTAGCATTTACCACGATACACTCAGCCACAGAGTTAAATGGAGACATAGAAATGGGGGACTTGTGTGGGTGAAGGGGGAGGATAAACAGCCGAGACTGATGAATGGAGTGGTAGGAGGGAAAAACAAAATTATTCCTTTAGACAGATGCTCCAAGAAAAATGAAAAAAGTGCCCAAATTAGCAAGAGGAGCACTCAAAGCGAGGCAAACAGACAACTAATGTTACTGTTACCCAGGTGAAAAACTCCATTGCTTTTGTTGGTTTGCTTCTTCCATTTGAGGAAGGGGGCATGTAGATTGGGAGAGACCAGGTAGGAGATTATGGCTGACATGACAGATATTTGATCCTTGCTCAAAGTTATTTAATGAATGGATTTTCCATTTCTAGTTTATCTTATACACACAGAAACACATTCACTTCTCCTCCACACACAGTCCTGCTGGCTGATTTATTTCCACTTATGGTAGGGAGTGCAGAAATTTGGACGAGTGACAAAAAGCACAAACAGGACGTGTCCTTGAATGCAGCGATTATTGCTCCTCTCTGTCTCCTACTCTGCTTTGTACTTTTTCCACCTTTCTTGCAAATAGTAATAAGGCTTTCCTGCTACTGCAACAAACCAGTTGTTAATTGAAGTAAAAGAAAAAAAAAAACATCAGAAAGGCCTACATGAATTGATGTCCTGGGCAGACAGGTGCTAAGGTAAATAGTGAAATAACCAGCAGTGGCCAAAGTCTTGCTGTCAGTTTTATTAAGCCCCAATAATCATCAAGATTCTGAAAATAGCAAAATTTGAGGTTTCTTCCCACAATTATAACCTCCACAATGAAAAGTGTTGTTGTCAGCGGGACCTGGTTCACCAGTGTGTCAATTGGTTTGAAAAAGATCAGATTTTTGAGCTTCTAACCGGGCAGTTACCAGTCAGGGCCAATCAACTAGCCAATGTCTAAGCGCTGCTCTACTGGAGGCCAGTTCTAATGTCACAAAATGGTGAAGAGTGTAATGAAGAGAATTTGATGATGTTTCTTTACCACAGGCTGTAGAAACAGTAAGAAAATAGGGTACCCTAACCCTAACAGTGCATGAGAAGTGGGGCGGTCACAGGGCCAACCTAAAGACAAATAAGACAAACAACTATGCAAGTACAGACAAATCTCAGGGCAATTTAAATTTGACAGTTAACCCAACTTAGTTTTGGACTGTTTGGTGAAACTGAAGTCCCCAGGACCCCCAGGCTAAGTGTGCGACAGCACTAATCACTGTGCTAACTGTGCACAAGGATTCACTCCTGGGAGTAACAATGTTACAGTTAATGCTAAAATAGTATAATTTTAGAAGCTTCCTATACTAACAGACAAGTGATAAAAAGCTATTTCTTCACAGCTGACTTGGATTTAATTTTATTCATTTGAAAATTCAGCCTTTTCCTGGTCAATACTGGGATAGAAACAGTTCTGAGGATATGTATTACTGCCTAAGTACATCAATACAAGCAAAAAGAGAGGAAAGACACCAAGTGCAAAGTTAGATTAAGTAGACTGAGAATCATTTCCAGGGGTACTACTTTTACTCAGTCATCGTCAGTTCAGATAATTAGATTTAACTGACAGAGTCAAGCAAAGAAGATTGATCGTCTCTGTCTCCAGCTGCTGTGCTGTCTCTACATCAGCTCTTTCATCATTCACTGTAGCTGTGCACCTCAGAAGAATGATGAGGAAGCAGTTGCACTCAGAGGAAGTACAGGCAGAGCTTTGATTACCACACTAATTTCTGTTAACTTTGTTTGTACTGACATTGCTGCACGCTGAATTTAAAGGGTCCTAATTGATTTTTACATGCATGTTTTTGGTAGGCAGCTCGATCAATAACTATCATAATGAAATAAACATTGCATCTCCACTTATCAGCCAGGATTTATGAAGGGATTCACCCACACACACATGCAAAATAACTTCCACAAACAAACACACAAGGACACACACACACACACACACACACACACACACAGACAAAGCAGCTCCCTCAAAAAAAGCAGCTCCATCTAACACTAATGTTGCTGTGACTCTTATCCAGTTTCAAAGCCCTTAAGCCAAACAGATCTATTTCCGCTGTTTTTGTAGCTCTTCTTACTGGATTCCAGGTCTTTGTATCTAACTTGAGAAGAGTCTCTGTGTCAAGCAAGCCCAGAAGATTTGCAAGGGTTCTAACAGAATTTGAAAGCAGCAAAATGATGATAAATATGATTGATTTAATAAAAGAAACTCCACATACTACTTGTGATGCTGATGCTGGTTTTCACATGTTTAGTCATATTATACACCACCACCTAAAGTATTTGTACCCTTTGACCTTTTCCACATTTTGTCATGCCAACCAATAACTTCAGTGTATTGGGATCAGATCAAATTAGACCACATTATTGTAAAGTTAATCCCAAATCAATTCTCACATAGCTGCAAGTGTGTATGTCTGGACCAGCTTTGCCCATGTGGAGAATGACATTTTGGCCTGTTCTTTAAAAAAAAGCTCAAAGTAATTCAGGTTGAATATAAAACAAATGTCAAGAGCAATTTTCAAGCTTTGCCACTGATTGTTTTTCTGCCATTCTGCCATTGGATCTAAATCAATTGGTTGTAACTCTGACTATATGATCTGGGTAGATGTCATGCTCAAGATTAATTGAGGAAAAGCATCATGATGCTGTCACTGCAATGTTTCGAAGTAGGGATTAGGTGCAGTGTTAGTTTTCTATATACATAGTGTTTTACACAGACTAAATTGATAAAGTTTAGTCTCAACTGACCAGAACACCTTCTTCCACATATTTGCTGCATCACCTTCATGCCATTTCAAAAGGGTATCAATGATTAAAAAAAAAGAAGTTATTTTTAACTTGTTTAAAAATGGCATGTCAAATTCGCCTCACTCATCAAGAAATAAATCTTTATTTTCATTACAGCGATCACCACTGTCTCATAATTGCTGACCACCCCTCTGCATGTTTCTATGAGTATTTTTGATTATTTATTGTTGTCCACGTCTTTAATGTTGAAATGCCTCTTTGCCATCACCCTAATCTTAACCTTCCTACAGATTCTCTATTAGTCAATATTACTTCCAATCAGAAGAAATGTGTTAAAAAAAACATTTTATTTTGGTGTATCAGAGTAAAAGACTAAGTAAAATACACACCACACTTTTCAGGGTTTTATTTGTAAAACATTTGCAAAACCGTGAATAATTTTTCTTCTACTTCACCGTTATTGGCTACTCTGTGTCTATCAATCCCATTACATACATTGCAGTGTGTGGTTGTAACATGACAATGAGTTTTAATGCTAATAATATTGAGTGACTTTAACATTAATAGTCATGGCAGGTCTTAATCTTCTCTTTTGTTTCAAACAAACACAAATTCTAGCTACGCACACAGCTTTTCTACCACTCATCCTCAAGCTCCGCCCATGGTCCATTTTCCAGTAACAGCAGATTCCACTAACACACTAACCCGTAAATGTGTGTGTCTGATCCACTAATACAGTGTGAATAGGACAATGAAGAAGGGTGCGGGTGGAGCTGGATGTGGAAATGAGACTATATGTGCCAAGGGATTGTTCCTCCACAGAAAGGCGCTCCCATGCACACACAAACACACACTCACATGGGTGAGCCTGTGATCGAGCAGGGAACTTAAATGCCAGATAGGGCTCAGAAGAGAGAGGGAATTTTGCCAGCTTGGTGGTGTAGAGAAAGCTTCTGAATGAGTGAGTCTGTATGTGTGTTAGCAGAAGAAGTTAAAGTCTGAATGAAATACATTTAAAACCATAAATATATTCAATCTATATTATAATCCATGCTCCCTTTCTACTATCTTAACCTTGGCTGGCAACATTTCCTGTTACACTGATCTGGAAGGAGATATTACCTATGAGGGTTCATTCAGCTATTCATGGCAGCAGCTGGTTTGGCATTAGCTACAGAAATCCAGTAACACACCCTCCATCTAAAAACAGCTCACTTACCAAGCCAAGCCAGTAGATCACTGAGGCAGCTGCCAATGGGAAGGCGAGTCCAGAAAAATGGCTATTCGTGTTTTACAGCACAGACTTACCGTTGATTTGATGTGACTTTTTGGATCGATTGAGAAAATACCTTCTAATGGTAGATTAAAAAAATATCTCTACAAATTAATTGAGACTATTAAATAACCCCTGAAAAACAATAGCAGAAAAATATTCCAGATAGTTACATGCTGAATGCAGAAGCAATGTGTGGGTCCACTCATGTTGCTTCTAAATAAATCACAAGGGAAATATATCAGACAGGTGCTACAAAATTGAAGTTGATATTTAAATGAATGCTATTTTATTCATCTTTACACAGCCTTACTCCTCCATCAGCCAAACAGTTCTATTTGTTTTTTCATCTAACTATGAACACACTCCTAAACCTTGTGGAAGATGTTAACAGAATAGTTAAAGCTGCTATTGCTGGTAACGGTGGCTCCATTAACAAACTGGACCCACAAACAGGATGTCATCAAAGTTCGAGTACATGTGAAAGTAGACAGACAAATATTTTTGGCAATATAGTGTATATCACTTTTAATTTTTTTCTCAAACATTATGTGCATTCAGCCTTTTTTACCCTGCTACCCCTAAATAAAACCCACACAATCCTAATAAGCACATCTAATGTGTGTGGAATTTCTTCTCAAAGTAAACCCTGTTGTTTTATGAAGGTCTCAGATACTGTTAAAGAACAAATACCAAACAGTATAAAGACCAAGGAACACAGCAGACAGATCGAGGAAACGGTGTGGACAAGTTTAAAGCAGGGTTAGGTTATAAAACAATCCAAAGCTTTGAACATCTCTGCATCAGAGCTCTGTTCCCACCATCATTCGGAAATAGACATAGTATGACACAACTGTAAGCCTATCAACACACATCCATCCACCTAAACTGACCAGGAGAGGAATTACCACAGAAGCAACCAAGAGGGCCATGGTAAACTTGAAGGAGCTGCAGAGATTCACAACTGAGGTGGGAAGATCTATAAACAGAACAATTATTAGTTACGCACTGCACACACATGGCTTTCATGAAAGGGTGCAACAAGAAAGCCATTGTTGAAAGAAAGACATGAAGAAAAACAAACAGGAATTTACTAAAACATTATAGATGACACAGCAAACATGTGGAAAAAGGTGCTCTGGTCAGATGAGACCAAAACTAAAGGTTTAGGTTTAAATGCAAATTGCTGAAAAACACTCACTTGAATACACCATCTCCATGGTGTATTCAATTCAATTCAATTCAATTCAATTCAATTCAGTTTCAATTCAGTTTATTTATATAGCGCCAATTCACAACACATGTTGTCTCAAGGCACTTCACAACAGTCAGGTACATACATTCCAATTAATCCTAATCATTGAACAGTGCAGTCAGAGTTATTTATTTATTAAAATTTGATAAAATGTTC
>JAHUTJ010068056.1:0-12673 GCA_036250325.1 Characodon lateralis
GGTGGTTCCTAAGAACCTGAAGTGGTCCACGGCCGATACAGTGTTGTTGAGGATGGTAAGGGGGGTGTATGGGGGTGGTGTTCTCCGAAAGTCCACCACCATTTCCACAGTCTTGAGTGGGTTCAGTGCAGAAACCAAGGAACTACTGAAAATACTACAGAGAAGTCTACAGACAAATGCTATAGAGTGGTTCAACAGTAAAGAAATGCAGCAAATACAACAATTTACTGTTAAAAGAACATAAATGTTCACAGTGTCTACTTGCTTAACCAAATTAGTTGAATTGTAATTACTTCTTACATCATTTTGTGATCACCTGGTTTCTCTCCCATGCAAAGCGAAATAAAAATATAAGAAGTGATTTGATATTAAGATGTAAAAATGTTGCTGAAATATTAGCAAGCCTTTAAAACTCTTTCCAATGAGGTGGCATGTAAACATTTTCCTTGACAACCATAGGTCGGATTTGCTGTCCTTAGCAACAGGTGTATCAGGGGTTAATAAATTTATCTAGCTGGCAAATCTGGCTTCAGCATTAGCGCTGTCACTAAACTAGTTAAAGCTGGATACAAACTTGAACTCAATACAGCTTCAATACAGAAACGTCTCAACCAAAAGTCCTTTTACAGCTCTTAAGTTTTAATGAGTCGATACATTCATTCATAAAGCAGCTCATAAAACATATCAGCCTTACTGTTCTCTGCTGGAAACTGTACACAACAAATGAACGAGAAACTGTTGAATGGACTAACAGCTTCTGTTGAATTCTAATCTGGTAAGACTGGTAACTTAGACTGGAATTACTTTTTCTTTCACTTTGTAAAATAGCTCAGGCTCATTGAAATTAGATGCTGAACCACTGCAAACAGCAATTTTCAAGTCTTGCTACAGATTGCCAGGTCAAGGGAGTACCCTGCCTTTCGCCCAATGACAACTGGAGATACGCACAAGCTCCCTACGACCCTGCCTGGACAAGTGGTTATAGATGATGGATTAAATTACTTAAAGTTGCCTTGTGAATCAATTTTTCCAGCTTTCTTGTGACATGAGAGCCTGTCCTAGATTGCAATGCAAAACAGGAAACAAAAAATGTTGTAAATGCTACTTTAGTGTCCTGCTTAATATTACAATTATTTCAACCACTACAGGGTGGAAAGGTTTTCTCTTTTCAAAACATTCTTTTCAATACTACTATGTTGTTTTTAGTCGCATAATGTTCCAATTAGGTTTTTAAGACAAGTTAATTCTCCAAAATATCAAATTACACATTAGTACACCAGCTATCCAGTGCATATAGAGCTATAATGATGTAACTTAAACACAGAGATGTGGTCGTGGAAGTTAAATAATTAGTCATTTATTTATTTGCTACATGATAGTAGAGATGCCAAATTGTGCTGCCTGTTTCTGACTACACACCAACTGAGTGTATTTCTTATTGATCACAAAAAAACAGACAGTGTTATCTCCAGCTGTGTGTGTCTCTGTGTGTGCATACGTCAATCTCACAGTGATCTGATGCTCTCTGGGGCTGATCAGAAGTCAACCCTTGATTGTGAATTGAAATTAAAGAGTGCAGCATGCCCAGGGTGACTTGCAGGCCGTTGCCATGGCACTAGAAGGTGATTGCACAGTTATCCCCATGGGTGTGAGACGGCACCTCTGACCCACACATCACCCAGCCACGTTTTTTCAGAAAAATATGAACACGATGGGAGTTTACTAGCAGACAGACATCTACAGACAGAGCAGAAAACTCTGGCTTGAATGTTTTTGCAAAATACCTTTTTGTAGACTGCCTTAAATGACCAAGCAAAGAGTACATCATCTCAGTAAAGAAGACAAGGTTCTTCTTCCTATTTCTTCTTATTTTATAGGCTTCGTTGTCTCATAGGGTTGTTAAATATTTGATGGGCATTTGCTGCTTCTTCTGCATGCTTTCCAATTTGGGCCCATACAAGTGCAATACTTGCAGAGGCGGCTGTTCTTACATCCATGCCCTGTTCTCCCAGAGGTTCTTTTAGTTTTGCTCAGAGGAGAGGAAAGGAGTGGGTGGGGGGTTTAGGTTACAGAGCGCATTCGTTGTTCCTGTGATGCCTTTTTTCCCTGCGTGCAGGGAATCTCAGTAGGTTGTATTTGTTGACCACAAAGAACACTTCTCAGGATTTAAAGCTTCAGAGTTTAAGTCTCTGCAATGAAATAGGCTGACATGAAACTCACTATTTGTGCTTAAAAACCTGAACTTAAGGTAAATGAAAGCTCTTCAACTAGATTTATTTTCCTTATGATGCAGTATAGTGTAAGAGCTGGAGATACAGTAAAAGCATGAGCAAAGCCATGGTTACCAAACTACTTTTCATAATCCATGATTGGAAGTGGAAAGAAGAGATCAATTGGTTTTTTATGATTTTTTTACAAAGACAAATCTGAAAAGGGTGGTGAGCAATTGCAATCATCCCCCTTTACTATGATACTTAATAAAATCCAGTGCAAACAATGGCATCAAAGACAAAGAAATGCAGCAGACAGGTCAGGGATAAAGTTGTGGAGACATTTAAAGTAGGGTTAGGTTATAAAACAATATCCCAAGCTTTGAACATCTCACATAGCTCTGTTAATCTGTCATCAGGCCAATTGTTAGTCATGACACAGCAAACATGTGAGTAACGTGCTCTGGTCAGGTGAGACTAAAGTGAAATGTTTTAGCCTACATGAAAAAAGCTATGTGTGGTAGAAAACTAACACAACACATCACCCTAAACACACTGTGGTAATGATAGTGTCATGCTGTGGGAACACCTTTCTTTAACAGAGCGAGGGAAGCTGAAGCTGGTCCGAGTTGATTGAAAAATTGATGAAGCTAAATACAGGAAAATTCTGGAAGGAAATTTGGTAGGAGCTGCAAATAACTTAAGAACAGGGCGTACATACAGCCAACGCTACAATGCAATGGTTTAGATCTAAGCATGTTCATGTGTTTGAATGGCCCAGCAGACGTTTAAACCTAAATCTACTTGAGGATTTGTAGTAAGACTTGAAGATTGTTCACCGACACTCTCCATCCAATCTGATTGAGCTTCTGCTGTTTTATAGAGAAGAATGAGCCAAAACATTCATTCTCTAGATGTGCAAAGCTGGTGGAGACATACCCCAGAAGACTTGCTTCTGGAATTGCCGATTGGGGCTCGATACAAATGAATGACGAATTGTCATTTCTACAATTTTGGAAAATCAGGTATCGTTTTCCTTCCATTTTAAAAGTGATTAACTACTTTGTGTGTCACAGAAAAAGTCAAGAAAATACACCAAAGCTTTATGAACTGGGAAATGTGATCAATTCAAAAGGGGTAAGTACACGTTTGCAAGGCACTGTATATGATAGAAATGAAAAACCTGTGGAAAACTGTTAGCTGTCAGTTTAGAAGACAGCTGTCAACACAAATGATTTTAAATATACTACTGGCAATGTGTCAAATAAATGACCAGTCTGTGCCACCAGCATGCTATTAAATTGTATAAAGTTATGGTTTTCCTTTTTTAATGTAATCATAAGGATTTTTGTTTGTATGGATTTCTCTCCTCTCACTTAACTTCAGTATGAACAACTATCATCCGTAATATCTGTTATTATTTTAAGCTCTTATATTACTTTCTACGCAATGTATGTTTTCTTTGGTGATCCGATGTATTTGTTTAATCCAGGGATGTACAGAGAGTTCATCTGATGCAGCAACAGTATGTGGGATTTCACAAATATCATGAATTTAAAAAAAAACATCTGTGATCCTGTGTGTGTAAATGTTTGTGTGTGGGCCTCTTTAAAGTCAGAGGATGACATTCTGATTCATATAATACCCTCAGATGGCTCATCTGACTCCACACATATTTGTGTTTACTCAAAAGCACACCCACGCTGACAGCCTTCAAAGTTGCCTCGTACTATGGAGGAGGAACAGTCACGCGTGGAAGATGCTCGTCAGGAGAAAGCATGATTCTCCCGTTTTTAACACGGTAATAAACTAATGGTATAAACAGTCCACAGTATGTCAACATTGCTAAGTGCCACACCCATTCAACTTTAACCTCAAGACAGTTCTGACATGAAAATAATCCTGTCTGAGAATTTGTTTACATTCATCCTTTTTGCCTTAAATCAGAAGGATGAAATACTGTTTACACAACCAACCCACACTAAACCATGTCACTCTCATTTCTAAGTCAAATATTGTCTTTGCTCCCACCTAGAGGTAACAGCGTGTACTACGAAGATAACCATGGCGACCATTGTACAGAGTGTAACCTGTGCTTTTGATATCAGCTGCTTCTCTTTTTTCTTTTTTATTAAAATCTAGATTTCAAGTACTTAACGACTACTTAACTCCGAATGCTGTGGGGTTACGCGTTGTTAATTTTCCGTTACCCTACAGCAGTCACTGGGCGCACAATAAATGTGACGTTCGCGACCGTTCAGTGACAATTACAATATTTTCTCAAGCACTCAAATGCAGCATTTATGTAGCACCCAATGACGACAAAGGAAGTGAGTATATGGTAGCATTGTAACTGCATAGAGACAAGTTAGCTTTACATATCTTGCATCACAGTCAACGAGGTAATATTTTTACTAATCACTTTGACAGTCGCTGTGTTGTTTTGCTCCTCGTTTATTACACAGCTTCTTGCTTTCTGTAAGACAAACACCGTCGGCAGTGAACGTTTAAGCAACACCTGACGGTTAAAGTAGCTCATAGGCTGCTAACTGTTAGCAAAGGTTAGTTCGAGCAGAGCCGTTAAAACTGGAGCTAATTTAATGATAGGGCTTTTATGTTATCAGCGATTATAGTGCGGTGTTCTTTGGCTCTTATTTTGGGTACATGTCCCATGTTTATGTAGTTTTCAAAATGTTTTCTTTAATTAAAACGTTACCAATGAACAGCAGGTGTTACCTAACTTCAAAGTGTGCCCAAGTTACAAAAGCAGGTCAAACAGCTGCTGTGATTCGTTTATGTCTCCCGCATCATTCAGGAGGATTTATTTATTTTTTTTAACCGCTTTAGTTCATTGAGGTTTGCTGATATTTGTTTATGCACAGCTTCTTATTGTTCCACCACAGCATTTCAATCAGGTTGAAGTCTGGACTTGGGGGTCATTGTCCTGTTGATATCAGTAGATGATGATGTCAGTCAATTTCGTCAGTAGGAGAAATAGCCTCACGTTTGGTACTAAAATACTATGCTCTTCATATAAGTTTGAATCACTTACTCGGGGTGTCCTTTCATGATTAGAATTTGGACTTTCAGGACTTTTCATAATTTCAATTTATGATGTTTGGAAACCCCAAAAAGTGCCTGTATTGTCAGAAGTGTTAGTTTTACTATTTTGTCCACTGCTTGTTCCATGAGTGGATCAATAAATTCAAAAATCTCATTAAATGTTATTACTGTGTGCAGATTAGTGATAAAAATCACAGTTCTTTCTGTAACTGGTGTTCTAAAGAAGCCTTTGTGAAAATGGGAATGTTTTTTTAAGAGCAGGATTTGTTTGTGTGATTGTGATTGCTTTGACATGTGCAGCAATACAGACAACTTCTAAAAGATGTTTGTGTGGTTCTGGTCGACTCCGTTACTGCAAGGCGCCCAGATTCTGTGGCCACCAAACAAGCCCCAATCATCATTCCCCCACCGTCGTGCTTGATGGAAGCCATGAGGCTTTACACATGATATGCTGTGTTTGGTTTTCTCCAGACATTGAGCTAAACTTTTTTAATCTTGTGTAATCTGTCCTAAGGACAATGTTCCAGAGATCTTCAGCTTCATTCAGATGAAACCTGCCCTGACACACACTGTGCAATTTTAAAAATCATACTGGACTGCAAAATGTCACAGTGTATGATTTGGATATAACATTTTGATAGCATCAATGAAATGCCAAGGTGCACAATGTCTAATGCAACAGTTTTGTGCCAGACAGATCCGACAGGCATCAGTCCATCAGCGATTGGACAGCAAGCCATACTGGTTAGATTTGAATCTGTGAATGTATTGAGTTATTATCAAATATAATCTAGGAAGTAATCTTCATGTACCCTTTCCTTGTGATTGTTATTTACGTCCTCAGGTATAAATGTCTTTGCCCCTTTTCTGTCTTTATTTCCTGTAAATTGTTGTTTTATCATCCACATCCTATCAACGGTTGGTGTAATCTGTGTTCTTGTTCTCATGCCTTGGCAGAAAAAGCACTGTAAAGGACTGTCTTATGGATTCTCCTAGGCAGTCCAAGAAGACCAAGCAGAATCGAGATGGGAAGCGCATCCAGAATCAGTCTAGGGCCCCTCCTCAAAAAGACGCTTATGCCAGACTGCTGAGCCAACACCGCAGCGGCATGTTCAGTTCATATCTTGAACAATGCGCACAGGACTCATTGTCCCAAAAAGAGGCAAATGATACCAGCTCAGCGCTCCAGGTCCACAGTGACAGGCCTAATGCAGCACAACAAAGGAGGGACCAAGGCCTGAATGATTTATCTCCATCCCCCTTAAAAAACAAACGAGGGGAGAGTTCGCTGTCCTTATACATAGAGAAATTAAGCATTCATAATGCTCAGCAGGAGTGTGAAAGGAAACAAGGTGTGAGTGAGAGGCAGCAAAGAGGGCAGAGGAGGGACACCACCACCAGCCATGATGGAGATATCGAATCCGGAGAGGAGGTTGCTTGTTCAAGACCTAACAGCGCAAAGAAATACCAGAAACAGCAAAGGAAGAAGGATGATCCACACAAAAATGTTGGCCCAAAAGCAGCCGAGGTAAATGTTTGCCTCCCGGCCCCTCCAATGAACGCAAGTTCAAGTGAGCAGGAACAAGAGAAGGGTATGAAGTCGAAGAAAAAAAGCCAACTAAAGCAGCCAGAGGAGGAGAAAAACAGAGAGGGAATTTTAAAATTAGCCGCTGATCCTCAGACACCGAGGCCCAAACCAAACCATGGTAAAAGTGGTAAACCTCAGCAGCCTGCAGGTGAGTTACAAGATAATTCTCACTAAACAAATCTTCTCTATCACTACATAAGGCCATTAAGTCACAGAGGGAAATCTTTTTCAGCTACAGGAACAAATTCTCCAGATGAGAAGAGTAAGAACAAAGGAGACAGACGATCAAAAAAACAAGTGTTTGAGTCCTACATGAGCTTTGAGGAGGTTTCCCATGGCCTCAAAAGAGGAGAGCTTTACCAGGTAGGAACCTCAGACAGGTACTGGCACTTTTGTCCCTTTGCAGTATACTACTTTTTCAGTTTTGAACATATCCTAAGGAAAAGCTACTTTGTTTTGTAATGACTTTGCGCTGCATCGTACTCTTTTCACAGTTTACTGTAAGGATGTTGTTGGTAACTCCTGCAATTAGTACGTACTAGCAGGAGGTCGCGTGACGTTTTTTTAGGCGTTGGACCCTTTTGGGACAGTCAGATGCCCCAAACTGGACCAGTTGAGTCTTCCGGAATATAAGTGTGATATAAAATCTACTGAAAATAATATAAAACAAATTTTTACATGAGATTTGAGCAATTTTATTATTATTTATCTCTAGATGATGAAAACACAGAATTATTAAGACACAAACTGATACACAATGTTTAAACAATTAACACCAATTTTTCCATTCACACCTGCCACCTTGTAACACGAACGAGTCACATGACACCAGGGAGGGAAAATGGGGACATTTTAACTTCTGGGGGGTACTCACATTTGTTGCCCACGGTTTGTATTTTGATGGCTGTGTGTTCAGTTATTCTGAGGGGCCAACAAATTTACACTGTTATACAGGCTGTACACTGACTACTTTGTATCAAAGTAGCGTATCTTCAGTGTTGTCTCATGAAAAGATGTAATATGATATTTGCAAAAATGTGAGGGGGGTGCTCTCTTTTGTGAAATACTGTATTTCTGAAATCCTTCCTATTTTTCCTACAGGGACAATTAAGAATTAATCCCAAGAATTACAATGAAGCCTTCATCCCATCTCCTGTAAGTTAATCGTCTTCATAGCACTACACTGACCTGTGATGTTGTTTGGATCCTTTGTATTAAACTTTCTAGACCAGCTAAATGTTTTATGCTTGCAGGATGACACACGTGATATATTCCTGGATGGAGTCGTTGCTCGCAACAGGGCACTAAACGGAGACGTAGTGGTGGTTCAGATTCTCCCTCGGGAACAGTGGAAGGTGAAAACTCACGTGTCTCATAGTGTTGATTCTGTTTGATTTTGAAAATGTACAACAGTGTTCAACATATACCATAGATAGTTGTTGCATGCTCTGAGGGCTAAGCTGGCAAGTTTGTAAGTGCAAGGTGGTCATTCTAGTTACTGCTGGCATTATTTTGAGGCAGCTACCATCTTGACATGCTGCAGAACTACACTTCAGCCTCTAGACGACCAGCAGTTGTTCATGTAACCTGATCACACGAAGTGTTAAAATACTTGCAGAAACCCATGCTGTCTGAGCTGTAGCTTGTACGGGTGTTTCTGCATATTTGCTAGAAGTCTGGAAGTCCAGTTTTAACATTTCCAAAGCCTGCAAAAACAAAGACAAGGGCTCTTCAGAAAATGTTTGAATATCTGGACTGATTTACTTTTTCCAGTATCCAGGTATCTATTGAAATCGTTGACGTGAACGTATTTTTATTTTGTTTTATTTGTGAATGACATCATTTATCTTTTATTTATCACATCTAAACCTACATTTTTGTCCAACTCATTGATCATTCTGGTTTTTGATGTACTAACACTCAAAATCAAATGAGGTGCACTGATGGCCCTTTTGGGTCCCCAGACCTTCATATATCAGGGTTTTTGGTTCACCAGACGCTAGGTTTCCTCCTTAGGAAAAGGTCAGCCCTTTACTGCAGCAGGTTTCAGTTGCTGTTTGTTTGTGGGCCTCTCTGTCCAACGTTTAGTCTTTAAGTGGAATGCATTCTCGGTTGGGTTAAAATCATGTGACCGACTTGGCCATTCAAGAAAATTTCACTTCTTTGCTTTAAGAAACTTGCAGTTGCTTTGACTGTATGTTCATTCATTGTTCATCTGTATTATAAAACGCTGCCTAATCAGGTAGACTGCATTTAGCTGGATTTGAGCGGACAGGACATCTCTGAACACCTCAGGATTCATTTGGCTGCTTCTGTCCTGTGTCCCATCATCACCGAACACTAGAGACCCAGCCATCACACTGCCTCCACCGTGTTTTACAGATGATGTGGTATTCTTTGGATCATGAGCAGTTCCACACCTTCTCCATACTTTTTTCTTGCCATCATTATGGTCATTCTTGACCTTCTTGAACACGTTTGGGGTGAATTAGAGTGGAGGGTGTAATTCTGGTTTTCTCATCTTAACTATGAACACACTCCTAAACCTTGAGGAAGATGTTTAGTAGTTAAAGTTGCTATTGCTGGCAACGGTGGGTCCATCAACAGATTGGACCGTAGTTAATACATAGATTGATAGATTAAGAATAGAGTGTCATCAAAGTTAATGTTCATGTAAAAGTAGACAGAGAAATACTTTTGCCAATATAGTGTAAATGCTTCAAACTAGGGCTATACAATATAGGACTGTTTGGACTGCAATATTAGTTGCTGGCTAATATATTCCAAGTGTTACAAAATAGCATTTAGATGCTAATGTAATATTTAGTTGGACAGAATCTCATGGCAGCAGATGCTTACACTGGACACAAATGAGCTTGCCCAAAATGCTTAAGGTCAAAGGGTGATGGAAGCACAGATGAGAAAGAGGGGAAAGAAGAAAATAAGCATATGTTGCAACCAATATTATCATTGCAGTACTGAACAATATTATTGCCATCCCAAGATTTTCTTACTGTCAAGCAGCCTTTTTGGAAACCCAACATTTATTTTACACGCAGCAACCACACAGTTTTTTTTGAAAATATAACTGCAGTATATTTTTGAACATCTTCCAGCGGTCATTTAAACAACTAATATTTGTCTCTGTAGGTGGTGAGGTCTGACACTGACTGTGATGGCACCAGTGAGTCTGACACGCAGGCAGAACATGTGCTACGAAAAGCCCAGAAGAGGACATGGCACGCCCCGACTCCTAAACTTGTTGTGGAGGACCAGTCCAGTGATCCGGAGGAACTCCCTAGGAAACGTCCTGATATCTCAATCACTGACCCAGGTAATGTGGAGAAATAAGAAACAGAGCAGCCGGTGCAAATCATCAACAGTAAAATAAATAATGTTTCTTTGTAATCTGTAATGGTCAGTGAGTGGCATGTTTGAGTTTTAAAAAAGGTCTAAACAAGCCATCCCAGTTTTGCTCATATCAGTACTTTCATCTTGACCCAGGCGAACATCTAGAAGATCCTTCAACCATCCGAGCCAATGCTGAAATCCTCCAAAAGACTGCTAAAGTAAGTCTTTCTTTATGGTCTAGTTGCCAAGAAAAAAATCACACATGTCACATTAAGCAGCGCTCCTGCTGTGAAGGCTGTGTACCAGCCGCTTTTGGTTTCACAAAGTCAAAGCATCCATAGAGAGGGATCTTTCTGTCTCTGAGTCCTGGGTTTTCCCTTATCAAAGGTTCCCAGACCTTTGAAGGTTCTGTACCCTTGAAAGAGAAACATTCCCACAGCATCATAGACTCTCCACTTTACTTTTTAGTGGGGGGGGGGCTATTCTTAATATTCATACTTTGTTTCATGCTATTAACACCTGGAGTGTTTGTTAAATAAAAGCTTGTCTAATTACATGGTTCCACTGGAGTGCAGTTATGTTTGTGATGGAAGGACAGAAAAGTCTTTTCCTGGCAAGCTTTCCAAACAACTGGTTAGCATGTAAAACATCTAATGGTTTTTATGTTGACCCTTCTGTGATTCTCTCACTGTGATCTATGAATATTTATACGTCCCCTACAATACTCGTCCTTGTTTGAGATGAATGAGTTCTTGCCTAGCCTAGTGGCCTGTGGCTAAAAGAAATATGCCTCAGTGTCTCCTCATAATTATAATTAACAATTAGGAGTTCATAAAAACTCTGATCAACTTAAAGTAAAGAATACATTTAACCAAAATGCTGTAATTAGGTGTTCTAGTTATCGTGCTACGTGTGATTCTGTGAGAAACAATTATTTCTAAATGTGAATCCCTGGACTGAAAGCACCAAAGGTTAATTTTTGTAAATTTTTCCGTCTGCTGTTACAATTGAATGATTACATTTGACGTGTTACATCTTCTTGTCGCTCTGCCTACTTTTCTGGCTTCTAAAGTGCTGAATAAAGGCCACTGCTGTCAGAAAAAAACGTAAAAAAGGAAATCTAGTCTTTAAAAAAATGGATGAATTTATTTGAAAGATTTTTACACGAAAAGGTTTTCCTTCCTTAGTGGAAAGCATCAGCCGATGCGTTCCAGAAATGCTGTACATGATTTAGGTTTGTGGGTTTAATCTCACTAAAAGTTAATGTTTGTTAAGTAAAGGTTTTAGACAACACATGTGTCTACTTCCTGTATCCCTATCCACCAGGTGGTTTACATCATTGAGAAAAAACACTCCCGAGCTGTAACAGGCCACCTGAAGTTCCTACCAGACAGGTCCTTCGCCATGTTCTCTCCTATAGACCACCGCGTGCCACGAATAAATGTTAAACTTGACGACTGTCCCGTGGACTTTAAAACCCACCCAGGTGATTTTGCCAAGACCTTGTTCATCTGTCGGATCACCGACTGGGCAGCTGACAGCAACTTTGCAGTAGGGTGAGGAGCACATTGGAGTGGTGAAAAAAAACTTGCTTGTTGGGATTCAAAGCTGGACTAATTCTTAGATTTTCTTTCTCCCCTCAGCCAACTTGCTAAGACCCTGGGTCAAGCAGGAGAAATTGAGCCAGAGACAGAAGGAATCCTGACTGAGTATGACGTGGATTTTTCTGAGTTTACTGAAGAGGTGTTGGACTGTCTTCCTAAAAACCTCCCCTGGACCATCCCACCAGAGGAGTTTGAAAAGAGGAGGGACCTTCGGTAGGAACCCAAAGCCTATTTTCTTGGGGAACGTGTCTCGTGATGTTGAATACTACACTGAATTTTACAGATGCATTTCTAAAGTTACACCTTATTATTTTTTTTAGGAAGGAGTGCATCTTCACAATTGATCCGGCGACTGCCAGAGATCTGGACGATGCCCTGTCATGTAAACAACTCCCTGATGGTAAGCTAGTGCTCATCACTCCCTGTTGAGACCATGTAGAGAAGTATAATTTCACACTGTTTGCTTTATGCCTGGTTCACTCGGCAGGATTTCTATGCCAATTTTTGACCCGATCTTCCCCTTCCATCATGCTCCGATCATTGTGATGGCTCTAAAGATAATCTTGTGAGATATTCCTGCTGTGTGTGGTGTGTTAAGAGTGATCTAGTCTACTCGGAAGGACGTTGGGACCACTCCCACCTCAGATTGGATATTCAAAATGTTGGATTGTGCTGGCCTGATATCCTACCTTGTGGGATGTTCCCCGAGGAAAAACAAGCACTCAGCCGGTTCAATTCAATTCAAAAATACTTTATTAATCCCAAAGGGAAATTAAATGTTGTTGTAGCTCATTATGAAGGTTTCCTCAAAGAGCCGTTGTAGATGCTGATGGCTGTGGGCAGGAAGGATCTCCTGT
>JAHUTJ010068057.1:0-12668 GCA_036250325.1 Characodon lateralis
TCCACATGTGTTAATTCATAGTTTTGATGCCTTCAGTGTGAAGCTACAATATTCATAGTCATGAAAATAAAGAAAACTCTTTGAATGAGAAGGTGTGTCCAAACTTTTGGTCTGTACTGTATGTTGATAGAAGGTATCTAAAAATACTCATAGCCACCTGTTGATGCCTTTACCAAATAAATGGGATGATTTCAGAGGTTAGAATTTCTCCTTCATTGTACTTTATCTTCTATTGATATATTGGTCAAGAAGACTGTGATCTACAAGCCAAAATGTCAACATGTTTGTAGATATTTAAGAGATAATTTTTTTCTTTTTCACTTTTGTTGCAAAAACAATATTTCATTGAAGATGTATAAATTTTTTAACCATCAACTAATAGCCAAAAAAAAAAAAAAACATTGAATGTTTTTGTTTTGGTAACAAGTATGCATTCCTTTCAGAGAAAATTATTTTATCATCCAAACATTTAGGTATAGTATATCTACTAAATGGCCTGGCCTTTCAGTGTACCAGACCATACCAGCATACTCTATGCCTCTCCAATTAAGGGAATGGGGATATAGTAATCCAGTTGAAGGGGAAAAAACACATGGCCAAGCAGAGAGAGAAAACATGATATGGTCTAATCACCCTAGGCCTTGTCTCTGCAGTAACAAGTGGGGAGTTGGCTAGGGCTTGAAAGATTTCGCACAATTATTTCACAAGGCCTAAATCCTCTAAGGGAACTTCTCTGCAGTAAATCTGACCTCTCTTCAAAACCCATTGTGCCTCTGTGGCCTCTCCAGCACTGTGGTCCCTCTCAGGCGACATTTGTTGAGCCTACCAAAAAGGCCAGAGGTGATTCTGGACAAAAATGCTGGGTCAGAGAGCCCTTTAAAGCTTAAGGCAAGAAGAGCTGTGCTCTCAGCAGGGCCGTCTTCTGAGATTAACCAAATACAGTGATTAAATTATTAGTGCTTATTCGTAATTTGGAAAGTAATGTCTAGCAATACTTTTGTTTCGGATTCTAAAAGTTGATTCTGATAAGCACTGTATAGATTGAGGACCTATCCTGCCATAACTATTATAGAAATAAATAAATAACTTGATAAATGAATTACCCAATAAATAATTTAAGAAATTAATTAGCGTGCCATTAAACACAACAAAATAAAAAAGTGTAAATTTAATAATAGATCAATAAATCAGACATAAATGAATAGCTTTTATAATTTTATAATTTGTCTCTGTGCTCTTATTCTCATTTTATAATTGTAATTTTCTCTATTTACTTTTATCCTTTTTGACAGATGTGTTTTGTTTATATTTTTTTCCCAGCCATTTTTTCTTTCATATTTATGACCTGACAAATAAATTGCCAACTGCAAATAAAGTGCTACCAACTGCGGCTACTGCACAGTGGCGCAGTTGGTTGCAGCAAGAAGGTCCTGGGTTCGACTCCCGGCCGGGGGTCTTTCTGCATGGAGTTTGCATGTTCTCCATGTGCATGCGTGGGTTCTCCCCCTGGGTATTCCGGCTTCCTCCCACAGTCCAAAAACATGACTGTTAGGGTAATTGGTCTCTCTACATTGCCCTTAGGTGTGAATGAGTATGTGCATGGTTGTTTGTCCTGTGTGTCTGTGTTGCGATGGACTGACGACCTGTCCAAGGTGTACTCTCCCTCCCGCCAATAGACTACTGCAATCCACTGTGGAAGAAGCGGTAGAAAATGACTGACTAAACTTCCATACAACAAAGTTCGTAAAAACATTATTTTTTTAGATTCATTTTGTCCTTTTAATTTTTAAACATGTATTTTTTTCCCTAATATAGCCCTTTAGTATTTGGTTCCCCAATGGATTTCGTATTTATTGCCATCATTCTTTTTAACATTCCTTGGTTGCTGTTTTGTCTTTTCTTTCTCAACATGCATCTGGAAATGTTAAAACAGAGAAAACATGATACAGTGTAATCATGTGATTAGACCAAACCATGTTTGATTATGGATGCTTGGAGCTGGTAGCAATGGCTAACCTTAGTCATGTTTTTGCTATTGAACCTAGAAGCATTACGGATTTGGCAGTAGAGTAGTGCAATTGGCAGTAGATATTGCAGTTTTGCAGTTTTTCTGAGATCTTTTTTAAATTTCATATGGAAATGGATACAGTTTTTTGAGTGACATCTATAGATGGTTAACTTTTAATCTGGACAACAATCAGTCTGGATAATGGACAGTTTTATTTTGAAATGTTTATAAAATGCTGAAACTATTTATTTTACCATGTTTATGGGGTTTTAATTAAAAAAATTTCCACATGATATATGAATTAAAGCTTTTGAGTGACATTTATAGAAACTAGGCTCTAAATATAGAGCCTATATATATATTATATATATATATATATACATCTGTCAAGAAAGAAAAAAAACAAAGAAATTAAAAGATAAATTAAAATACAAAACGAGAATAAGGGCACAAAGATAAATTATAACCGCTAAAGACTAAAATACAAATACCCAATCATGTCTGATTTATTGATCAGTTCTTAAATAAATCTGCTGGTTTTAATTTTGTTGCATTGATTCATTTGTTAAACTATTCATTGGGTAAGTAAATCATTTATCAAGCTATTTATTTATTAATTTATTAATTATGTCAGAATTGGTCCTCCATATTCTATATATACCTGACTAATTTGTTAAAACTGTTAAAACTCTGGCTCAAGAACAGGTCATGGACTCTAATCTACCCATGACTGATCAGTAGAATGTGAGTTAAGGAAAATAATGACAAAATAAAGCTTATACACCTGTCACACTACTGCTTCATTTCAATTGCTTAGAAAGACCTGATACTATAGGAAAATAACAACATTTTATCACCAGCCAAGACAGACTGCCATGGATTTTTGGATTTGTTGTAAAATTACACCTCATGAGCACCCAAGCTCACACACAGGCTCACAAGGACCATGCATATGTGCGCCATTCCTATAGAATCGATGAAAATCCCAATCAAACATTATGAAAAAATGACTAAATAATGTCATTATTTAATCATTTGCTTCACTATGTTGTTTTCACTGATGGATATTCACTCACCTCAGCAAGCTGGATCCTTGAAACTAAAAGTGAAACTAACAGCTTGCTGTATTTTCTGAGTAATTTACTTAATTACCACCTGCCTAGTTGGGGGCACTCATAGAACATGTAAATTTCAATATCAGATGGTCATTTTATTCTTAAATATAAAAACATAAAAATAAAATAAGATGGTGTTGTTGTGCCAAAAGTAACGTTTCCCATTCTGACGCAAAACTGAATTCCAGAAGCTTGATCCAATGCAGTCTTTGCACTATTCAAAACAAGACCTAATCAAAAGTGACACTTACTTTAAAGACATGACAGAATTTGATGTTCCACAAAGGCCTATTAATTTCCTCACATTTAGACCCACATGACATGCATTTTTTCAATATGCCAGCATAAATGGAAAGACAGGAAATAGCATAATTTCACACAAATCACTTCATATAAAGTTGAAATGATGTCCTTTGCTGCATGATTGACAACATAGTAAAATGCAAGCAAACCATCATTGTCATTCACATTCTGTTATTCCTAAGTGTGATTTAAGGTGGCTATAGAAACCACGCCGACAGTCATTTTTGGTCACAAAGTAGGAGCCTCTCATATGTCTAATAAGGCAAAGAGGAATCCATAGAGCTCTTATTTTAAATGAAGCCCCTTTTCATTTGTGGTCCTAGAGAAAAACACAGCAGAGGAAGTAATTTGATTATAGGTAAAGGTCACTCTTGTCCTGGCAGTCTGCTTTATGGTTCATTGTCCTCACAAATTGCCAGACATAACGTCAGTTGTGTTTAGCAAACAGAACTTCAACAACCGTCATTAAAACACCAATTAAATTTGTTTTGAATGATGCAGTGGAATATTTGTTTTGAAAATTATAACTCAAAGCATACTTACTGACTTCACAAAATACCACAATTATTCAATAATATTATCAAAATCCACATAAAAATCTGATGGGTTCTGAAGCACAACTATATTAGACTTGGCTGGACATGTTTAACTAAGCAATCTCCAAATGATTACTTTGCGTTATCAAACAAACTTCTGACAATTTAGAGAATGTGCTTAGTGTTCTGCTTGGTTTGCCGTTTCTCCATCAAGCACAGAGAATGCCTTGCCAAGCTCTAAAGATGAGGACCTATTCCTGATGAAGCCTCCATGTGCAGGAAAATCCAATCATATGACAAGATCACAATTAATGCTAAGTCACTTTTGAAGAATTCTTAAAGGTACATGCTGTATAATTTTGTAACTAGTGCACTCAAAAAAAAAAAAATTGTAGAAAGATTGAAGTGTATAAAAGGTCAGTTTCTCCTGACAGTATAAAAGCAGATGATAGGTGACTTGCTGTCTTTGAATTGATAGAAAAGGTCTGAAAAAGGATTCCTTGATTGCCCTTGAATAACATTCCTGTCAGTCAAGGAGGACGCAGCCTCAAGTGTCTTAATTAACAGTGAGCCGCAAGGTTTAAGAAGCAAAAGCCTCAAGTCTCAATAGAAAAGAGAGGACCAACAAAAGGCTGAATTAGCAGCTACAGGGCTTTTTCAGCACTCACATAAAGGTCATTGAGGATTTAGTTTCTCACTCCTTACCAGTCAATTATTTATTGGATGAACATACAGGTTACTCAAGCAGCTTCAGCAAACAGTTTCCACACCATTAAAAGCACATGAGGAAAGAAAATGCAAATCTATGCAAGACTTTGAGCAAAAAAACATTAAGTCATTTTAAACGGTTTAGGTGAATTCCTATTTTATCCCAAAAGGTTTGCCATAAAGCAGAAAAGACTCTTTCATGAACTGCATAAGCAAACAAAGGTGTTTTGATAAATATTCTTTTCCTATGGATGATACAAATGAAGATTATGTAAATTTTTCTAAATTTACTATGGTAAATATTTTTACTTACTCTGTTTTGTTTTCAAATAGCAATGTATGGTATACAACTGTACTCCAGATTGCATAGCAACTGCAAACACAGCCAAGATTAGGACATTAGTAGCAGAAGATTTTACATGTTTGCTTATAAAAAATACAGTTAACTGCTAGAAATGGGTCAGCATGGGATTCTCAGGGTATGACAACCTTAAAATATACAGTAGTTCCATGGTATTAACTTGCAAATGAAATGAAAAATACATTTGCTTTTTTAATTTAAAATAGTTTGCCAAATGTAGTTTAAACAGAGGAGTTACCTTCATAAACATAAGAAGGCTTTTTCAGCTTCCTCACAGAGACTGTTCATGTTTTTTGCAACCAAAAATATTTCCAAACAGCCAGAATTTTGTTTAATATACTGTATCTAGGAGAATGTCATGATTCACATCTGTTTGTGATTTGGTTCACACTTGTGCTTGTATATAGATCATTTTAAAGTTATTGCCATTAGGTTCTTTCCATATTAGATCTTTCTTTAGTGTTGAGCTTCTTAGTTCTTTCTTGCACCCTGTTCTGTGCATTTTGATTAAGTCTCTTATGTTGGTAATAGTCCTTAGGTTTTGGTTAGTTAGATGCTCTCTATTTCTATTTAGTTTCTACTGTGCCTATAATTCAGCCTTCACTCAGTTCCCTTCTTAGATTCTCCCTCAGCTGCTCTGCATTCTGCCGATTGGACTCACCTGGTTTCCAGGGTACTCATTTAAGCTCATTGATTTCTTTCCCACACTGCTGGATTCGTTTTCACACTGCTGGATTCTACTGTTGCTCTTGCTCTGGTTACTGGGTGATTTTCTTCGTGGTCTCTTAGAGTTAACTTTTTGAGTTCATTAAATTTTCACCACCATGATCCTCCTAAGTTCCTGTCTGCAATTGGTCCAATTATAAAAACTATAATGACAGAGAAAAGTGTAGTAGCCTTCTTTCAGCTAGCTGACTGGCAGTGTGCAGCAATGGGTGGGGTGGGGTGGGGAGGGGAAGGGAAGGGAAGGGAAGGGAAGGGAAGGGAAGGGAAGGGAAGGGAAGGGAAGGGAAGGGAAGGGACTGTGTTACGATGCTCCATGCTGATGGAGAAAACTCAGTTCAATTAGGCACTTTCATTAACATCTTACTAACAGCGTTTTGAACTGTAGAAACAGTGTTAGTGAAAATATTTGCAGTTTTGAAAGCATAATGTTTTAAAAGCTTTATGTACCTTGATACTGGTAACTGTTCCTTACCTACTACACTGTGAAATAGGTCTCAGAATGTCAATGTTGTGCACAAATTAATTCAAATGACTGTAATGAGTACCATAACTCTTACTAGCATCATTAAATGACACTCTTATCTGGAGTAAATACTAAATAAACTGAGAAATGTTTCGGACAAGCTTTAACATCTTTGTGCAGAAAATATTTGCTGTACTTCCTATGAAGAGCTTTGTGACTGCTCTGTGTAAGGGTATATATCTGCACACGGGTATTGTTCAAGCTGTTGTGCACATTCTTCTGTCTCTTTGTGTATCTGTTATTTATATAGCTTAATGTATAGTTTTTCCTTAACCTTAAATATTCCAAAATAAAATGAAGGTTCTTCCCTTACCTTTAAAGCTTAAATTATGCCCAGTTGTGTGTGCTACTGCAGGCAAGGATTAAGTCAAGGTTACAGGTACAACAGAGACGAGCGTATGAATTAAGGGGCAGCTTAATGCATTCTGTTATTTCCAGTTCTATCTTTTCTAGTTCATATTAGGACTGTTAATTCAAGCTTTACCATGCATAAGCTGCACTTAGCTGCACTGAAAAATGTTTTATTAAGGAAACTGCATACGTCTACACTCCTGTGACACATACTGCTGCTATTGGGACCACGGCCATGGATTGCACCATAAAAACTCCGGTACAGACTTTTCTGGAACTTTCAAAATAAATTGCATTTAACCGACTTCCAGGACAACTTCAGAAGGGGAAGGGGAGTAACAGCGGACTTCCCATGATGCCACTGCCTGTATAAAACCCCCACCTTCCCAATGGAAGGTTACCGCATCACCGTGGTAACGTTCAGTTTGGTCGGCCGACAGAGCGGCCCTCCAGTCACTGCTCCGGAGGTTAGCTGAAGCTAACCCTTTGTTCACAGAGCTTTCTTCAAACGTCGTCGTCTCCCGGACAACTCCTCCTCAACACGTTTCAAACGAGGTTAGGGTTTGGGCAGAGATTTAGGGTGAAATGATCTGAACGTTTTCATTTTCTGAAGTTTGGTTTTGTTTGTGAAACTCTGCTATCTTAGTGCTAGCAGGCTATCTGCAGCTCACGTGCTCAGTTTTGTGTTCTGTTTGTGTGTTTTTAAAGTTAAGACAAACTTTATTTAAAGGGTGATTTTAAACACAGAAGATTGGCCATAACTCGCCGTCCGCGCTTATGCATGTTAACCCTTTTATCAACTGTATTTTAAAGGTGTGTGTTTGATTCTGGTGCTAAGCTATAAGCTTCTTTTGTTAGCTTTCACTGCTAACAGGTAAGGACACGTGCTTGCATACTTAGGTCCATTTCTCCAGAAAGATTTGGTTCCTTTCCAAAATACCTCCTTAAATATTTGACCATTTCCTTAATAATATTTCTTTAAATATTTTAATAAATAAAGGCAGCTAATGAGACACCATTGAGAATTAGTCATCCAGAAGGTTGGTTTTATTCAGCAGATCATTCTTTAAAACATTATTTCTGTTAAAATAATATTATATCTGTTCTTGCATTGTGAATGGTTGTCTAAAGGTATGCTGATTATTGCCTAAGTTGGTTCCAAGACTAACTTAACTTCATTTCCAGATTCTTCAAGATAATCCTTGGTTCTCAAACATAAACATTGCATGGTAATGTTGCATCACTCTTTCGGTAATGATTTTAACCATCTTTAATCAACTTGTTTATATTGTACATAGCCCATTAGACTTCATTATCCTTTAATTCTGCTTAGTAGTTTAGTTGGATTGTTTTAGCATTGAAATATGTTTGACTTTGAGTTGACTTATTTTGACTGTATTTTAAGAAATTGTGTGAATTCATTCCATGTGTGTGCAGAGTTTTGCTGTTCAATAATGTCAGAGCTTGGCTCACACCTTTCTATTTTGTCCTGATACCACCACCTTACTGGGCTGGTATTCACAGGATAACCTTTAACAGACCCTAATATTATTTGATAAAATATCAAAATATTAATATTAAATATGTAATATTTTCAGATTCATAGTCACAACACTGCCAACACTTTCACTGTGTCTGCTTTTTTTAATATGAAAAAAGATTATATTTTTTAAATTGTGCTGTGTAGACATATTTGTCCATTTGAGAAAGGAGTGGTGAAACACCTTTGAATATGTAGTTAGTCTTAGCTATTTTATGAACAAAAATTTCATAAATTATTCACAATGTTAGTGAGAATGAGCTAACGACAAGAAAAATCTGCCGAACTTAATGCCTTCATTGTGTAATGGTGCACCAAAGAGGAAAAAAGATCATGAAATAAGGAGAGACATGGGTAAGTGTGAAAATGCAAGAAAAAAGAAAAGAACATACAAATACAGAAAGAAAGGACCTGACAAAAGAGGATGTGCTTTTTCTTGACCCCTGAATGCAAAGTGTTTGTTCTCTTGTCAGACCGAATAATGCTGGACTGTTTGCTGAAAGCAACAGTGTGAGGCCATAGAATATAAAAAAACCCCATCCCAGTCCCACAGTCATGAGCACCATACTAATAAAGCTGGGGATTTGGTGAGCCTGTTCTCAAGGTTGGCCTTTACTAGAGTCATTTAAAAGAACATGTTTTAGCTGCATTTCACAGTCGTTACTTGCAAATCCCCAACATGTGGAAGGGCTTTTGTCTGAAAGAAAAATGCTCCTTGCAAAAATGAAATGGTAAGTCCTAAATAGGTTTTGGATTACTCCTTGTCCTTTGTTTACAGCTGATGAAAAGGAGACATCCAGCAGAATTTTAAAAACCTGCATGTGAAAGATAAAAATTTTGTTCTGCATTCATGAAAAGAGGGATGAAAGTTTCTAAGCATTTACTATTTTTACTGCATTTACTGTTCCTTTTGTATTGTCTCTTGCTTGTAATCTTAGACCGACGACTAGTCTGTGCAGGGGAACAAACCCATGGATCGAAATTTGCACTGGCAAGTTAAAAGCTTCTAGGAATGCTTGGAAATTTTATGTTAAAGATTGTTTTATCCAGCCTTTACATATAAATGATTGTTAATACGCCAATAGGACATCTAAAACTAACAATTTTGTTTTCAAGTGGATCAACTGTTACGTTACTGTTTCTCTGACAAATTTAAACCTCAATAACCTATTTCAATCTGCATTATAATGTAGTTCATAACAGAAGACGGTTATAATTTATCCGTGGCAGACATTAACTTGCTAGAAAATACAAAACCTGTTAGCAAGTGGGTAGCCATCCACATGTCAAGGAGTCAAAAGTAATGCAATGTATTTTATTTCTCAGACCCTTTTATCCGTTACTGACTGTCATAACTGAAATATGTCTTCCCTTTTTACAGACTATTCTTCAAAATATTAGTTACAGTGAACGCCCTTTAAAATATATTTAACGGTCATATTTAAAGGGCATCATATCATATCTTGGAGAAACGTATGAAACATTAATAAGTCTCAAGTCTCAAGAGGCCTTTAACTGGTTTTCAAAGCTGGTAAGTCATTTTAAAGCACACTTTTCTGAAACAAAAACAGCCGTTTAAGCTCAAGCAGAGACAAAACAGTAAGACCACAAAGTGACAATAGTTGTTTGTGAGCATAAAGTATTTTACCTATAGCTGTAACAGTATTGGTCTTTTTCGGTGTGTCTAAGTCAAGTCTTCGAGTGCAGATGACCGAATCTTTTCAACTTCCCTTCCAACCAGAGCATGTGTAGCTTACCTTCAGTGACTTTAGGGCCAAACAACATCTTGTGAGAAAATGTAACAAATGACAGACTTATTGAGTAAGATGGTATGACAGTGTCCTCAGAATAATGTTTAGACAGTGATGAGAGTAACCCCGGAAATGCACATATTCTTTTCAGCATTCAAGCGCAAAGGAATATGTTTGAACGCTATGTTTAATGCACACTATCTATTGTATAAAAGATGTATGCACTGTATGAAAAGTTCCCTTTTCTTCATGATGTCGTGCACACTTAGCATGTGTGATGGGCTAATCGGAGAGGGGTCCTTGTGCAACCGAATCTTGAGATCCATTAAATCCTCATCTCAGAGCAGTAGTTTGTAACTCTTTCAGATCAACAAACATGCAGAGTTTTTAAACTCAACAAACGTCTAACCTGAATGCTGCCACAGGTTTAGTGTTTTCATTGTTTACAACTTTTGTCACAAGCAGTCATTCACCACTTTAGTTACTCACAGGCCCACAGGGTTTACCACAGAGTGTTTTAAAATCCTTTGTTAGGAGCCGGTTTGTTCAATCTCCAATCCCACTCAGACAACAGATCTTCTGACCTGCTCCTGGTCACCGGATAAATCGCAGCATAAAAATTTACTATATACACTCAAAATTAAGCTGAGTTCAAGCTTTGCTATAACTACTTTTGTCCTGGTTGGCCATTGTGTTATGCATTGATGCCAAAGGTTGGCATTCCAAATGTACCATCACAACTCTTCCGCAGGTTTTGGCTGTGTACCTGGGTGCCTGGCACTTGCTTCTTTCCTTTTCATACTTTTTTACTTTTTTTTTGGACATGGACCTTTTTTTAGACATGGAAATTAATGCAATAATTGTGATGTATAAGTCAAAACACATATGTTCAAAGAAAATATGTATTAAACATGCTCTTTAAATTTAAACTTTAAATTACTACTTTTAGCATACTGATTTTTTCACAATGCCTAATGGGCACAATAATCCCCCGTTTCAAAAATCTTGTTCTTCACTGACCAGTAATAACCTTCAAGGCATTTTAGTGGTAACTATTATGCATAAGCCAATTACTTGGGGATTTAAAGAATGATTGGAGCACGGTATGAGACTGCCCAGTTGTCTAGACCTGCACACTCTGGTCTATTTTTCCATCTTCCTATTTGCTTGCTAATATGTAACTCTTCACTCCCAGCCCAAGTGCTGGAAAACTAAGATAAGCCCATGCCTGGTCTAGTTAATTTCAGTCAGCAAGACATTCCTATTTTGCTTCATGGGGGGAGGGTTCATTTAAACTCTGCACAGTTTTCATTTGTACATTTTTAGGACAAGTGTTTTGCCTTTATTTTTTTCAAAGTTTCTCTATTGTCTGTCCATCACGAAAACAGAAGGTTTAAGGGAAAAACAATCAAAACACCCAATCAAGAAAAATCTCATCAACTATAAATCAAGTATAACAAATGTTGCACAAAAAATTTCATCTATTTATACAAGTATTTATATTAATATATACAGTGTATATTAATATATACACAGTGTAATATACAGTGTATATTAATATATACAGTGTGGTGAATAGGTATTTTCCCCTTAACAGGTTTCTTCTGTTTTTGTTTTTTTTAAATAAAATAAAGGTAACCTGAGTAAATAAACTTTTTTTTTTTTTTTATTTAGCAGAAAAAACTAAGGTAACCCTGGGTACATAAAAAGTAACGGAGTGACCACATTATTTGGTTCAGTTTCAATAGTTCTATTATTGTCATGGCTTGTGTAGCAGAGGACCCCGGAATGTGCGGTGCAGAAGAGGTGAACGGATGGACCCTACATGCCTGGTTCCCATCATGAAGCATGGAGGAGGAGGTGTGATGGTGTGGAGTGCTTTGCTGGTGACACCGTTGGGGATTTATTCAAAATTGAAGGCATACTGAACCAGCATGGCTACCACAGCATCTTGCAGCGGCATGCTATTCCATCCGGTTTGCGTTTAGTTGGACCATCATTTATTTTTCAACTGGACAATGACCCCAAACACACCTCCAGGCTGTGTATTTTCAGCTGTTTCACACTTTTTTGTTCAGTATATAATTCCACATGTGTTAATTCATAGTTCTGAAGCCTTCAGTATGAAGCTACAATATTCTTAGTCATGCAAATAAAGAAAACTCTTTGCATGAGAAGGTGTGTCCTAACTTTTGGTCTGTACTGTAATTCCCGATGGAAAGGGCTCATTACCAGTTATCATAAACTCTTGACGGCAGTTGTTGTTGCCAAGTTTGGCACAACAGGTTATAAGGTTTCAGGGGAATTTACTTTTTACTCATATGTTGGTGAGCTTAACATTTTTCCTCTTAATAAATAAAATTATTAGTTAAAAACTGCTTTTTATATTTATTCAGGTTATTTTTGTCTGTTAACCCTTGTGTGGTGTTCGGGTCTGTGGGACCCCTTTTCATTATTTAGTGAAGGAAAAATGATACAATTAATGTAAATTAATTGTAAATTTGTTTCCACTCATATCATGATTTTAATTAAGTGTTTGATTGTGAGGCATTAAAAATCACAAATTCAACGGGTCCACCATACACAGAAACATTGGATGAGTAAAAACAATATGAACACCACACAAGGGTTATGATTTGTGTGACAAAAAAAAGCAAAAAAAAAAGAAATATGTATCAGGATAAAGCACTTTAGAGTAATCAGGTTTGTAACCAGACCAAAAAAAACATATTAGACTCCATCATCA
>JAHUTJ010068058.1:0-12664 GCA_036250325.1 Characodon lateralis
CCCGGATGGCCGAGCTCCTCACCCTATCTCTAAGGGAGTGCCCGGCCACCCTACGGAGGAAGCTCATTTCAGCCGCTTGTATCCGGGATCTCGTTCTTTCGGTCATGACCCAAAGTTCATGGCCATAATAAGAATCCCTTTGTAATAAATGTGACTAAGGTTTAGCAGGTGGCTGGGGTGAGGATGCTCAGGAAACTGGTCTGAATTCTGAGGAATGAGACTCACCCGCTGCATGACCCGGAGGTGTTTAGGGAGAGCACCATCAGCCACAGACTTATACCACCTCAGTGCAGGACTGAACGCAGCAGGAAGTCCTCCTTACCATCAGCCATTAGACCTTACAATGATCAAGATTAGTTTAAACTTTTTTTATTTGCTGTTACATACGTGCTGCTGTGACAAAGCAATTTCCTGTGAATGATTAATAAGGTTCTATTCTATTCAAAAGCATTTTTACTTATTAAGTTGATCAGAGTTTCTAGGAACGTTTTATTTTTATTCCATAATATATCTTGCCAGCATGCACAGAGAGGAGGTGAAGATAGGAAATCACTCAAGCTCTCTATCAAAGTACTGCAGCACAGATTTACATTTTCGGGTTTAGCAACCATTAAACGTCATCATGCCAAACAGTTCCTTCTGAGTAATACCAGGAAAGTCCTGTTCTGTCCTACCATCAGAAATCTTAAACAGGTGGAGTTTGCTAAACTTTACCTGGAACCATGTTCTTTTGTCAGATGAGACTAAAACCACTTTCCCACTAATCATTTTCCACTATAAACATGCAACCACAAACCCCCTATTAAAGATCCCTTTATACCTTTACGTCATACAAGTCAATTCACTGAGATGGCATGTCCTGTGTGCTTACGCAGGATTCTCTGTGACAGCTAAACCAAAGGTCAAGGTTTACCGCCCACTGCATTCGCCTGAGCAATACGAAAGATGCGTTTTTCCTGAGAGAAAATCCACAAAGGGCGGAGATTATGTTGTATTCCACATGCAGGCTTTCCATTTAGTGCTTTTTTACAAGTAAAGTTGTTGTGGATCATGTTATTATTGCACTAAAAACTTATTTTATTTTATCCTGTTAGTACATTTTAGGAGGGGCCCCAATAATGTCCCCAGTAATGTAGGTGGTGTGAGGTAGTGTAGAACAAGTGTCAAGGAAGGTGGTAGGTAGACAGCATCAGACATTTGGAAATTCTTACTGGAGGAAATTTATTTAGGAATCTCACCATTTTCCAACTCAAGCCACTAGTTACAAAAGTAACACTGAATTTATACAGGGATTAATGACCAGATCTTCATCAATCAGTGCCATAAAAAAATGGGTTAAACCAAACAATACAAGGTAAAGTTGTTAGCTTGATTTACAAATTAATCAACACAACTAAACGGTTTACAAAATACAATAATCCAGACGGTGTAACTCAAAAATTACTTTAAAGAAAACAATTAATGTTATACAAAAAGAAACCCCTTCATTTAGTTTTAACCAGTGATGTAATCAATGACATCATGAACCTATACAATCAGGAAGTGCTGGGCCGGCCCCTCCCATACAACTAATCGGGATGTAGGATCTAAACAAAGGGAAAAACATGGGTGAGTGTATACAAACATGCATTAACAGAAATAAGTCACTGCAAACTGACTTTAACAGAAAGAAAATTCTAATTAATTATTTACAGTGTTTACTTTAAAGAAACATGCTTAGATGTAAACTGTAACATAATGCTACTACAAACAAACCCGGGATAGAATGGGAAGCAAAGATATCACAGCAATGCTCAACTAAAACACTATAAATAATCTTAAAATGAGATACAACAAATGATGGTATGTTTTTTTTTAAGGGACAAGTGGTGACTAAATTTAGCAGCCACTTTGTCACAAGTGGTAACAATTTGCTCTCCACTGAAATCTTTGTTGTTACAAACAATAACGGGAACAGATTGTTTATTTCTTGAAACAATATTTTTTTTAAAGTGTTCTCCCTTGCAGTGGTTATAGTACCTGGGATCTTTGGAGATTCCTTTTGCTCAGAACATTTTTGAGTTGCCTCTACAGGTAGAGACATTATTTACACCAGGGAAAGAAATGGGCAGTTCAGTTGTGTGCAATTATGTTCTTTCATTTTGTTGAATGTCTTACCTTTAAACTGTCCTTTATGTTCTGCAGTCTCACACCGACAAACTGAATACCCAAGTGGCTCTCCATCAGCTTTACCAGTACGCCAGCAAATATTATGATGGGGTAAGAATCTCCTAGCTTTCCTGTCGCACACAAGAAGGGCTATTCCACTGTATGCACTGCTGCCCACTATATTTCTTTTTTTCCCATCCCCTTCACTCTTGATATGCCAGAAAAGAGATTGTGTGAAATTTTAATTGAAAGCATTTCTGTGGGATGTGAATTGGAAAATTGCTTTGGGAATTGATTTTTAAAAGTCCACTGCATGTCGCCACTTGAGGTCACAAAAAGGGGGATAAACAAAACCTAATGAACAAGTTGGATAAACAAATGGGGCTGTCAGTCTCCCCTAAGAGGGGCTCACAAACAATAACAGCTACTTGTCTGTTGATAGTAAATAACATGCCTCTCCCCTACTCCTCACCTCTTTCCAAATGTTTTTTTTTTTTTTTACTATTCCAGCACTACCCTTCTGCTGTCCTTCATCCAAGTCCTCCTGCCTACCTCCTCTTCTCTTGATATTTGTGACTGCTCTGTCGATCATTCCAATGACCGCCCTTCCATCCTCCCTTTCAGATCATTGCATCCCTGGATGAGGACCCAGCTGCTCAGAGTAAACAGCTGACCCTGCGGCTGCAGCAGATTGCAGCTGCCCTGGAAAACAAAATGACTGATCTCTAACCCACCGAGAGGAGGGACAAAAGTCGAGACATAGAGGGAGATGACCAGTGACTACAGGGGCTTATTTCTCTGTTTTTCTGAGCATAAAGTATGGAAATGCAAAATCTGAAAGGGGACCTGTTTAGATGTGTGCATCCCTGGAGTGTCTTTTTTAGGTTGTCTTGAGTAACCAGGACTAATTAATTGCACATAGACAACAAACAAAAAAAAAAGGATTGGGGAAAATGATGGGTTACACTGTCATTGGTACGCCTTAAATCTCACTTGCCAAACCATAAAGGTCTGAGCCCTCTCTCATGCTCTTCTGGATATTGCTCCCAGGATGCAGTATGAGAGAAATCTCTGTGAGAATTAAGCCCCACTGTGGAGCACTGGTACAGCAGATAATCAGATGTTGAATTTCTCTCTGTGTGAAAAAGGGGTTAAAGAGTCGTATTATATATTTTTTTTATTGTGCAGTCTTTATGCAGAAAGCTTTATAAGGAAAAAAAATATCTTTTTAATTGGAATCACTTTGTGGTGCGGACAGTGTTTTTATCAGCCTGTGCGTGTGCGTAAATGTCTGCGTGATGCGTGAACAGGAGCGTGTGCGTTGTGAGTTTTGGGCTGTGTGGGAACATCCGTGCACCCACGGGATGCCTACTTTTACAGGTGTGAAGGCAAAGCGACGCCTGCTTTCTCTCATTTTAAGTCCCCGCCACCCAGAACTACGCCGGAGCCTGTGCTCTCGCCGAGCTTTACGACAGAGACCAAAGGTTCCGAACAGGGACGCCGGGCCGTTTGACTGACAGGTTACCAGAGGTTTCGCAAACATTTCAGATGAACACTTTGCTTTTTATACAGAGTTTTTTTTTTTTTTTTTGCTTTAAGCTTAATTGCCACTCGTGCTCATGGAAATCGATAGCAGCACAGCCTGTCTCCCTTTATTGTACAGTGCCATGAAACATTCCACTTCAACTAAAGCACAGAGGGACATTTCTGCGGTTTTTTTAAAGACATTTCAGTTGATTGTTTTTTTTACAAATTATTTTCTTCGTTTTAACACTTTTTTTCTTTAGTTCTCAGCAGAAAGAAGCAATTTTATTCTCCCATGGCGCCATGTCACTCATGTTAGCCCTGCAATAATGTCAGTATACCGGGAGCTACAACACCGTAGATTCTCGCGTTTTCTTACTAGTTATAGTTGCCATACCGTAGCAGTTCAGCAATACGTTAAAGAACAATTGATTTATGTCTTTTTTATGTTCTTCGTCTTTTATTTTCGTGCCATTTTTTTTTTTTGTATTATTACCATTGTAATGTTCCAAATGATCATGAACTCTAAAGCTATAAAATAGCCTAATGCTGATGGTAACAATCTGCCAGAGATGAAGTCGGTACTGCAGCTGCATGTTGCAAACAAAGAGTTGTTCTTTTACATTGTTTCATGATGTCGGTGTGCTTGGGTTCAGTCGTGTATATAATTGCTTATGGTAAGTGAAATATTGACATGTCAGTGTCAGAGCGTGGACAGGGTCGGAATGAGAGTTTGACATTTCTTAGTCCAATAAACACCATCCCAAAATTGTAGGTCTGGCTGTCGACAGATCATTTAATTGTCCTCCCTCGTATCTGACACACAGCAACAGCTCCAGAGACCCCAGAATGTTAACGATTCCTGCCTTGGCTAGAGTGACGTTTGCACAGACCTCGATCCTGCCCGCCTGCCGTCTCAGCATGGCGCTCCGGCTTCCTGACTAACAGCATTTGGCACTGCCCACTCAGTGCGATGCGGAGTGGCACTCTGTGTAATGAAATCAGCAGGGGAGGCTTTTGATCTTAATTGCATGCCGACTGCGGACTCCATCCTCGTCTCCGCTGTTGTTTACTGGTGACTCCTTTCTCACTGACAGAGTTGATGCAAGAAGCTTCTTCTTTCAGAGCCTTTCTTTAACCAAAAATGTGCCTTATTGAATAGGATAATACATATATATTGTTTCTAAATTATTCTGTTGGTAACATAGGTGAATATGATGATAGTACTATAGACACAGCAGTGTACTTGGACTTGTGATCTTATGTGTGCTGTCTAAACGCTAGATGCGCTGCTGCAGCCATTTGCGTGCCATTAGACTGAAGACATTTCAGTATGATTTCTTTTATGGCTGCAGTTTTGACCTGTGCATTTCCTTTGGGTGTCTTTGGTGTGTGCTTACTAGGACTTTGGTGGCTAAAACAAACGAGCTGAAAAGATTAAATGTTGAAGAATGACCAGTTGGATCTGGGTTTCCCTTGAAATTGTCTCACATTCCAAAATTAGACAAAGGGGTATCCATGTGTACAATTGAACATTGCGCAAAATTGTTCCAATGGTGTTGATTCTTTTGACCTGTGTTTGTAAGCTATCCTACAGTGTGTACGATAAATGACTATCTATACTCGACAAATGATTTTTCTTACTGCTGTGCAGTTATTTTTATTTCTTGTTTCCTATAGCATATAAATCTTTGTAACACAAGTTGAAATACTGTATTCTATCTGTACACCCCTATGCATTGGTTCCTATGACAAAAACTAGAAAAGATAGAAAAAAAAACTGTTTGTGCTGTTGTCGAGACCTGTTTTATTTTTCCCCATTTTGAAACTTGTGAATGTGCTGTAATGATAAAATAAACTGGGACACTGCACTTTCGGTACAGGACCAGTAATGGAAGCCAATGTTTTCCTCCCCATCCGAGGCAGCTTTGAATATTCTCGATCTTGTACCTGATCTGGTTGTGCTGGATGAACATAATTTTAAAAGTCGTATGTGTGGACGGAGCTGTTACCCACAGGTTTCATCATGCACTCCTCCGTGAATAAACTCAGAGACATATAAACCCTTCGTATTGGCTGTTTCTTTCATTCGGACAATATTGATTTGCTTTGACTGAAACCGCTCTCATGGTTTATTCATAAGGAGTTACAATCACCTTGGGTGATAAAGTTGCCACAGGCAGCAGCTTTTCTTGTTGAAGTGAACTGTGTGTCCTTAAAAATCTCTGGCATTTATAGCGTCTTGCTAAAGTATTCACACACTCTGAACCTTTCCACATTTGTCACATTACAACCACAGAGTTCAGTGTATTTTATTGTGATTTTATGTGACAAACCAACACAAAGAACTGCAAAATCGTTATGTGTAAGGACACGTATTCAACCCCCCATGTCAAACGTATGCAGAACCATGTTTCGCTGCAATTAATGCGGCACATCTGTTAGGGTATGGCTCTACCAGCTATGCTTTTCAAAATCATTTTAAAGTCAGTCAGATTAGCTGGAGGACTATAAATATAGATTATGAAGTCTTGTGACAGATTTTCTTTTGGATTTAGCTCTGGCCTGACTAGACTAATACATGAATATGCTGTTCAAGGTAAATGTGAACCGTTAGCTGTTTAGTGGTGGACAACAGTGAACTAGGGAGCAAGGACTGACGGCTGCCTATGTTGTGTAACGCAACTGTTCCAGTTCCAAGTTCGCAAACCAGTAGTATTTGCTAAATTGCAGTGCTCAATGACCAGGATAACTGCTACTAGCAATACACGATAATGCCAATGTGTTTCTTTACATTTTGTACTTTGAAAAACTGCAGCAAAAAAGACGTTTGTATAGTACTGTGTGTCACTAATTGAATAACATACAAATCATAGGAAGTGCAAATAATATTTTCTCTCTTTGACAATCATTAGGTTTAATTTCAAACCAGCCATATTAGATTTTGAGGTCGGGTTTGATGAGAAACCAGACTTTCACAGTCAGACCTTTCACCTTTTTGTCTGCTTTTACAACTTTGAGCATAGATATTCGTGCCAATGTATATAAATGTTTTTGTACCTAGTAAACTGAAAAAGACCAAGTCCTGTTTTATTACTGCTTTTAAAGGTCTGTAAAGATGTAGGTGTATTGAAAATTTGTATAGTAAATTTCTTTCCTGAGATGGTACTTGAGTTTGAAAGTTTGAGAACCATTGATGTCAACCATTGTTTTGCAGCTCTGGCTGCAAGTTTAAGGTCATTATCCTGCAGGAAAGTGAATCTCCTCCCCAGCTTCAAGTCTTCTGCAGCTTGTAACAGGTCTTCTTACAGTATTGCCCTGTATTGAACTACACCATCTTCCCATCATATGGCCAGCTTTCCCGTCCCTTCCTGAAAAATGGCATCCCCACAGCATGATACTGCCACCACCTTGTTTCATTGTGAGGTTCAGGTTTTACAGAATTGGATTTAGCGGTATATGAATAAATTGGGCTGAATACAAATGCATTCCACATTTTTCATGCCACACATAAATTACGTATTTAAGTCCTGCGACTTCACAAACATTTGCACTAGTTTGTGTTTGTCTACCACATAGGGCCACAATAACATACATTGGAGTTGTGATCTGACAAAATGGGAAGTTGAGTATGAACACTTGCAAGGCACCATACAGTTAATAAGCTGGCCATAGAACTAAGCTAGAGTTAAGGATTATGAAAAGTAAAACCAACCAATTCGTGAAAATAAGTGCCTTAACCTAACCTAATTTTGTAATTGTGTTTGGTTTTTACCTAAATGCCACATCAGGTCCCATCACAGCCCAGAATACAAACTGGAGGTTTAGGCATGAAATGACTTGTAAAAGGCAGCGCAAGATCTCTGTCAGAAGCACTGAGGGTTACACAATTGTACTGAAAACTACTGACACCTAGGAAGGAACCTGAGGGAACAGAAATAAATTGCAGGAGTTAATGTTTATGAAAGACAGACCACATGTCTGCGGTTAGGCTTTATTCCATGTGAGCAGATCACCGATGCAGCAACAGATGGAGTACCTTCAAGGGTTGCTGAATAATCTTGATTATTGTAAGTACAGCATCTAGCATAATATTATCCCTGATCCACTTGTAAATCAAAGAAAATATAGCTCTTTATATCTCTATAAGGACATGCTGCTTAAATCAATTGTGGGAGGCCAACATTATTTGCATTTATAAGATCAAACTTGAAAAATATATGGCGTCCTTCACTCTGTAGAAATCAATACGGCACACTGACAATTATTATTTAAAGTCAGCATCTGTGCTGGAAATGCTCAAAGAAAATGGGTTAAAATCTGCATGTTGCTGGCTTCTGTTTTCCTTCCCGGGACGCGTCCCTGCACACAGCTGCCAGCCTCTCCTTCAGCAGGAGATCTTTGTATTTCCCAATGGGTTGCTTTTCACCTCCACGTTTCAAAGTTCCTAATGAGATTTGGCTTTGATTCACACCTCCTTAAGGGAGGAAACCGAGGGGTAGAACTTGGAAGAATATAAACAATTATTGTGTGGTATCATTTTTTGAACCCTGCTGATGAATAATTCAAAACCACTGAGAATGATTCTACAACTCTGTAAATGCATATCCAACTGTTTTATTAAAACGTGCTGTGCTGACTTTTTCTTTCAATATTGGGACACATAAGACCATTATGAAGTCAATGTGATCTAAATTAGTCTTGTAGAGGGCTACATTTAATCAACTGGTAAGACATAAGTCAAAACTGTTTTGTGGACAGCTTAAAATTCCAATAATAACCTTTCATCTGTGTATGTTGACATATTTTTTAAGTGCAATCAGGTCAAAGGGGTTTACACCAGATGGCGCAAATAACTTGTACTGCAAATGAAAAGTATCTCTGCTTTTGATAGTTTATTTTGGGACATTTGTTTTTTGTTAATTTATAATGCTTATAAAGTATTCACACCCCTTGAACTTTTTCCCCATTTTGTCACTCTACAACCACAAACCTCATGGTTTTTGTTTGGTTTTCAGTAATAGTCCAACACAAATGGAACACAATTTTGAAGTGGAGAAGCATAAAGGAACATGGCTTTGGATTTAAAAAAACAGAAACAAAACCAACCTAAATACTCAGATATTCTTCAGTAAAACTGAGTGCAACCAGTTGCCTTCTGAAGTCTGCTAGTTTTTCTGTATGTCATTTAATTTCAGTGTAGATCCAGCAGTTCTGTGAAGACCTCTGAGATTGGTTAAAGAACATTGGTGAAGAAACAGCATCACGACGAAGACTATGAAGTTGTGGAGAATTTTAAAGCAAGGTTAAGTCATAAAAAGTATCTACAAAATTTGAACATCTCATCCAAAAATGGGAAAAGTCGGGCACAAATGCAAACATCCCAAGAGATTGGCGTCCAACAAACTGAGAGGTCGGGGAAAAGTGATCATTGACCAGAGAAGATGTCATGAGATTCATGGTAATCCCGGAGGAGCTGCAGAGATCCACAGCTCGGGTGAGTCATGCATTTCAAACATCTAGCTCTTATAGAATGGTAACAAGCAGAAAACCATAAGAAGTCAGGAGTGCTGATTGCAAAATGCTGCGGAAAGTAACACTGCATGTTACCCTGATCACACAATCCCTACAGGAAAACGTAGGAGTGGGAGGGTCATGCTGTGAGGGTGCTTTTCTTTGGGTCAAATAAGCTGGTCAGAGTTAGTAGGAAGAGTGAGAGAGGGTTATGAAAGGAAGAAAGCCTGACATCTAAAAGACATAAAGCTGAGTGGGAACTTCCAGCAAGGCAGAAAACCTAAACATACAGCCAGAGCTCTGAATACTTTTGCAAAGCACTTTGTATAATAACTGTGCATTTAGATTCAACCCTTTCCAGGCCAAAGAATTATGTTTTTAAGAATATTACAGATTGTTTTCATGGTGTGTTGTATCCTTTATCCTTTAGATGCTGCAACTGGAAAATTGTACTTGACTTCCAATCTTTTCCCATCATTGTTCACAAGACAAATCCCTTTTAACACATTTGGATGATAAAAAATATTTTGCTTGACCTCTTTAAAGAACTTTCATCTGTTCTTTGTGATGCACTCTTGCACAGAAAAAGATTTACATTCACTGTTCTTTATCACTCATATTACTTTCAAATTATTATTTTTTTTCAACAAGAAGGATGCCCAAAATGAACATCTGTGGGCTGTGTTTACTGTGTTTCAGCTTTCTGTTGCACAGTCCCACAAAGCCATGGGATTATGTTTGCTCTGTTTTGAGCTTCTCCTTGACATACCCATTTCTTTGGCTGAGTTGTGCAAAACTGAATACCACAAACAGCTTTAAAAATAACATTAAAAAGAATAATTTTGAAAAAATAAAAAAGATTTGTGCCAGCCACAAAGGAAACAAAATCCACAGAGACATGGGTAACCCAAACAAAAAATACCATCAAAGAGGTGCAAATCCACAATAAAGAGATTTAAACTGCTAAACAGAGACAAGAGATTGCAAATGGAGGCAAAACAACCAGAGCTGACAAGAAATGAAAACAAATGTACAGATATATTCTGAAAATAGACAGAGCAGATTGTAAAAAGAAATGCAAATGACTGTTAAGATACACACTACTCACAAAAACAGCATGTTGTCAGGTGGAAGTGCTCATCACCAGGTTAGAACAGAGAGACTTGAAGAGTTGCAGAAAGGCATAGTAGTTTGGCAGTATCCCACATTGATGACCACTTCATTGTGAACAGTGCCCTGTGAAACTGGATGATGGATCCCATTAAACTCCAGGCACATTTAAGGGGGATGAGAGGCACCCAAATGTCATGTCAGACCTTTTGAAACCGTTTACATCAGTGTGGTCTGCATGCTGGACAACACGCAAGGGTACCTGACCACACCACCAGGCGCACAGGTATCATCTTGCATGGGCCAGGGAGCATTTAGGCTTAGGGACCAGTGGTCCTCAGTGCTGCTCTCTGATGAAAATTGATACGTGTTGAGCAGGAATGATGGCTGCCAATGATGTTGAAGACGTCAAGGAGAGCTCTATTCATCAAGCCACTGTTACCAGACGAACCTTTGGTGGTGGTGTCAGAGTGTGGGCAGGTGTGTCTAGTCAATACAGAACTGCCATACACTTTGTGAATAGAACAGTGACCAGCCCATACCACCTGAGTAACATCATTAATCCTGTCATTGTGCCCCTGCATGAACATCACAGGCCTAACTATACCTTCATGGAGATAATCCCTCAGCTCATCAAGGTCGCATCATTAGGGAACGTTTGCTGGAGACTTGAGTACCTTGAAGGGAGTGGCCAGCACTTTTTCCACATGAACGTTTTTTGTTTTGGTATAACCACCACTGTTGTTGGCTTTTGTTTCAATAAATTGTTTGAAATGAGAAAATCACCATTGCATGCTTCTACTAAAATGCCCTATTTTCATGATATAATATCACTGTAGTGTTAACGTTTTACATTTTCCATAAATTTCACCTGAAGGCTAAATATCCCTAACTTTTTGTGAGTGGTGTACATTACAACAACAGCCAAAAACAACTATAAACTCCTTGTAACTGGAGATTAAATGAGCATAAAAACTATTATGAAATAAATGGGGAGGGCTTTTCATGTGTGTTTCAAGTGTATGCCCAATACTTTATTATGTTCTGTCCATGGTTGTAGTGTCTTAGTCAGTGTTCAAAGTTTATCAGATTAAAAAGACAATTTTATAGTAGAAACAGGTGTGTATGTTAGCCCATATTCTACATTAAGTGAAACACTGCGGGTAAAATGTTTGCTTCATGATTTATCTCATAAGCTGGCAAACAGTCGAGCATGTAACTGTAACTTTATACCACCTACACTATCTTGTAAAAATATTCATGCCCCTTCAACCTTCTCACATTCTGAAACGTTATAACCACAAACTTTGGAGTGGTATTTCTTGCCCTCCTTCCCAGCCCCCCTCGGCCCGCCCAGTTCGGATTATTTTTTGTTTTGTTTTTTAATGAGTTTCTTTCTTGTCTGTTTCTCTGCACTTCCCTGTTTACATTCCTTAGTTGCTGTTATTTTAGTTGATCCCCTTGTTTACTTGTTTCTTGTAATCTTGTACATTTAGAGTTCTGTTAGATCCCTTCTAGTGCTCTGTGTTCCTGCTCATCTGTGTTAATTAGCCTTCCTCCTTTAGTTGCCCTGCATTCTCCCTGCCACCAGCTATTGCACATTTAATCTGATTAGCTCTTCTAGTTCTTTGGTCATTTCTCCAACCTGCCGCTGTATTTAAACTCTCTGGATTTTATTGCTCGCCACTGGATCCTATTGTTTGTCATGCCGGTCTCATTTCCCATGTTCCATGTCCTGTTTTCTCCTCTGTAATTCTTCAATTCTATTATTAAATACTTCACTCACCATCTATCTCCCACACTCTTGGTTGGTCCTGCACAAGATCATCTATATGACAAGTATGTTGTTATAAATAGAATCTGAGACTTTATCCTTATTTAAAACTGTTTTTTTTTTGTTCCACAAAAACATGGAAATTATAAATAAATCTAAGAAATTAATTTATGCAGAATTTTTAATGGGGACAAACACAAAACACATAGAGTCACATAGAAAGTGAAACAGAAACTAAAATAAATGGTGATGTTGCCTGTTAGTCAGCTCTGTTTCTCTGTTTAACTGTATGAGGACATATTTGGTTTGCATGGACACATACACACACATTTTGTATTGAATCCATTTGTACCTAACACCACCACTTACACTAACTTCAAGGTTACCTTTCAGAAGGTCAGTCACCATGAAAGGTTGTACATAATTAATATAAACAAGCACGCACACACAATCACGACTGTGGACACATACAGTACAGACCAAAAGTTTGGAGACACCTTCTCATTCAAAGAGTTTTCTTTATTTTCATGACTATGAATATTGTAGCTTCACACTGAAGGCATCAAAACTATGAATTAACACATGTGGAATTAT